>CP139502.1:72403685-72581215 GCA_021014915.2 Artemisia tridentata subsp. tridentata
CTCTAATTGCTGAAGTGTATTGAAAGCAGATGTGTTTATGATTCGCCCAAGGTTACAGGTGGGCAATAATTGAGTCGTCACCAAGTTCAAGGTTACTGGTTACGTACATGGGATTTGGATGAAGTATGTGTTTATGGAGCCAACCCTAATACGTAATGTTGTCAAAGAAGGCATAGTGATTTGCGTTTCAAAAGTTAGGTTTTTCCAAAACCTGAATTATGTTCGTATGATGATGGCGGTTTGTACTATTTAGGATTGCACACAAATTCAAGATAATACTGCTACAAGGGATCGTATACAAAGTTAGTACTGGTGGGTTGATTATTAATACTGCTTGATATAACTTTGTACCTCTGCTTATAACGATTAATACTGCTTGATGTTGAACAGCAGTTAGTACTGCTATATATGTTTTTTGTCCTGCTAGTGATTAGTAACAGGTCACCTCACAGGAAAAGGTACGGGTTTTTCTTGGATGTCTGATTCGTGACAAGTTAAGGGGAAGACAAAGACAGGTTCGTTAAAAACTACTTGGAGACTCACACACAGCAAGGATTCAATTATTGGGTTAGTGCTATTCGTATTATATTGTACTGCCAAGGTGTTTGTTGGTGTTGTTCGTTTAAAGGGGAAGCAGTTACACATGTTTTGATTCAAGTTTATACTGCCTATATATGTTTTCTTAGTACTGCCAGCTCAGATTTGAAAGTGCACAATAGGGTTCTTTGTACTGCTAGCTCATATTGGTTGCGAGTTAATACTGCTCGACAATGGTTGGTACTGCTACATCACAACTTTGTACTGCTAGTTGATAGTTTGTACTGCTATTGGTTAGTCAAGAGTTTGCCAATGTTTCTTTGTACTGCTCTTGGTTGCTCACGTTATTAGTACTACTGCGTATATGGGTTTCATGGATTAATTGTGCAACATGGTATTGGAAGTTTAAGTTAATGACGAGCAGATTCATGGTCTGCGTTTGAAAGAGATTTGGATTGTTGACACACACAGGTGTTTGGTTTTGGATTTTTGGTTTTTGGTTGTGACCTGATAATCATTAATATTGAATACTCTTGGGAATCAGGTTCACGTTAAAGAACTATTCTTCATGTTACTACATCTTGGTTACAAATGCTATTGTAGTCATTTTTCGTAAGCTATTTGGTGCTCGTTCATTGAAGGTACTACATGGTGTTCGTTGCTGTGGTGGTTAGTTATTCGGCAAGTTCTTTTAAATGGTTAACATATGGGTTTCAGGGGAAGCTTTATATTAAAATGTTTAACCATTTATATGCTACATTGAGGTGAAGGTTTTTACAACTGCTAGTTGTTATTATTACTACTGGTTTAGGTTTCTTTTGTCTTGAGTTCATTTATAGTAAGCTTTTTGGTGTTCTTAATGGTGGGTAATTGAGACATTGGAAGACTAGATTGGCAGTATGATAGTGGTTCGTGGTTGTAAAGATCAAGGTTGCTTACTTTTGTTCCCTAATTTATGATGACAAAAAGGGGAAGAATATTTACATAGAAGATTGCAACTTGTAGAGCCTTGGTGATATAGCATGGATTAAGGGGAAGTCTATATCTTTCATATATTTTAACTTTAGGGGAAGTTCGTGCTTATTTGGTTTTGTCATTATCAACTAGGGGAAGATTGTTAGGAATTACAATTGAGTTGATAAGACAAAACACCATAAAAGAACATTTGATGCACCTTTTCTCAATAAGAAAATTTTTGCAAACATGAGAAGGGTGGGTAAAGATTTCTCTAGGAAAGTGACACCATTAATTCCTAATATGGTGGCACTTGTCTAACCTCAAAACCAGGGTGAAGGTTCAGTAATCCCAACTGAAACCCATCACACACCCACAGTTTTACCATCCTCATCCCAACCTAAAAAGACCTATGCCCGTAGGCTCACACAAAAGGTCACTCAGCTACCTTAGGCTAGTACTGGTATGGATGCAGATGAGGCTACCAATAAGGAGAGGGAAGGTAGTTTGGAAAGGGCTACTACTACTGCTACTGGCTTAGATGCAGAGCAGGACAGTAGTAACATAGTTAAGACCCAATCCAAGGCAACATCTAATGGGTCAAGTTCCCATGGAACTGACTCAAGTGATGGAAACCCCAGGCGCCAAGAAACCATGGGAGGCCCAAGTGCTCAAACTGGGTTTGAGACTGAGTCTAACATGCCCAATGATTCACTACCCAGGAGAGGTAACACACTCCGAAGTGATGAGGGCAGTATGGAACTTAAATTGAATGAATTGATGGCAACTTGTACAAATTGTCACAACAGATTCTTCACCTAACAAAGACTGTTAACTCTCAGAAGAAGGAGATCATTAGTTTGAAGAAAAGAGTTAAGCAGCTGGAGGAGAAGAAAGGGTCAAGAACTTCTAAACTTAAAAGGTTACATAAGGTGGGTACCACATTTAGGATAGCATTAAACCTCTTTCTTTGAAGAAGCAAATGCTATTGGATGCAGAGATAGCATTAAGAGATCAACAAGAATATGATGCTGAAAATGCAAGAATTTTGGCTGAAAGAAAGCAAAGAAGAAGAGGCTACTATTGCACTAATCAAAGAACTTCAAGAGTGGGATGATGAGAGAGCTCAGTGTGATGCTGATTGGGAGCTAGCTCAGAGATTAATGCAAGAAGATCATGCATCTCTCACTATTGAAGATAGATCAAAGAAGCTAGCTGAATTTGTTGCACAAATAAAAAAATTCTGTGCAGCACATAGAGCACATGCAAAGAAAAACAAGCCACCCACCAAGGCACAAAGAAGAAAGTATATGTGCACATACCTGAAGAATATGGATAAATGGAAGATTAATGTTCTAACAAATTTTGATGATGGAAAGATAGAAGAATTATATGAGCTTGCCAAGAGAAAAACTGAAAGGTTTGTGCCCATGGATACTGAAGTGGTGGGGAGTAGTGCTAAGAGAGCAGGGAAAAAGCTGGACACTGAGAGCAATAAGAAGAAGAAACTTGATGAGCAAGAGCAAGAGAAGACTAACCAAGCAAATATTGAAAAAGAAAATGCTTAACTTCAACAATTGGTGAAAATCAAAGCAGATAAACAGGAAGAAGCCATTGATGTTGAACCTTTGGCTACAAAATACACTATTGTTGGTTGGAAAGTGGGCTATTCAGGGAAGAAGTCTTGGTATGAGATCGTGGGAGCTGGTGGAAAGTCTCATAAGTTTGAATCTTTTTCACTAATGCTCAAAAACTTTGATAGAGATAACTTAGAGACTCTATGAAAGCTAATTAAGGCTAAATATGGATATACAAGGCCAGAAGATATCATGGATAGAGTTCTTGCAGGTTATCTAAAAGATATTTTTGAACCAAACCATAATGATGAAGTCTGGGGAAAACAATATGGAAGCAATGTCCGTGTTTTATTCTGGAAACTTTATCAAACTTGTGGGGTTCATACTGTTGGAGTGGGTGGAGTTCAAATATACATGTTGGTTGAGAAAGATTATCCTTTGAACCCATGTGTCATTGAACAAATGTTGGATCCAACTAAAATTAGACTTCAAGTAGAGAGATGGAGTGAAATGGTTTATCAACTACTTAAAAAAATGGAGAGGATTCTAAAGCCCAAAGAGAAAAAGAAGTAATGTGTTTGGAAGCATCCTCGTGGTGATTGTTTAAGCTTTGAAGGAAAACTTGATGATTTTAGAGGAAAATATCAAGTTTAGGATAGGATTGTTGGGTTTTAAATATACTGCTGCTCATATTGTTAAGACTGCTCAGGTACTTCAAGGAAAATCTTCTAAGTGTGTTTCTACTACTAGAAAAAAGATTAAGACTGATCGTGTATATTAATACTGCTAGTGATGCTGAAAGACTTCAAAGAAAATACACCAAGTAGTTAGTGCTGCTAGAAGAAAAGTTAGTACTGCTAGTACTAACTTACTACTGCTGAAGAGTTTATGCTGCTAGAGTTATGTATTAGTGCTGCTGATGTGTTAAGTCGGTTTGTATGTAAGATAAGTATAGTAATATTGTGTAACACGTTTAGATAAATATAGAAAAGATTTATCTTGCATAGAAAGTTATTGTAAGCCGACTAGGACTCCTTAGTCTATAAAAGGAGGTCCTAGGGCATTGAGTTAGATACCTATTATTCATAGCTTCAAGGTTTTGTAACCCTAATACTTAAAGAGTATTCGTGTTAATAATATGGAAGTTGTTGGTTTGTTCATTATTGTGTTAACCGTTCTTCTTAATACTATTGTTTAGATTCCGCACAAACCTTAGTAATTCAACACAGTTTCTATACTAGTTGTGTTAGTTTATCTAGCATAACTAAACCTTTACAAGCTAAGAGAATTCGATCAAGTATATAGCTGGGATCAACAACCATTGCTTGAATGATACGCTTTAACAAAAAAATATAATAAAATTAAAAAAATTAAAAGACTGTTAATATAGTAAAAACTAATATATATATATATATATATATATATATATATATATATATATATATATATATATATATATATATATATATATATATATATATAATTGGAGTATCTATATAGATCTAGGTCATCCCCCAACATGTTCAAAAACAAAACCCAATAATCTTTGCATTCAGCTTCAACAAGGGCATAAACAACATGATAGATGCCATTGTTAGCATCAAGGCCCACAGCTCTTAACAATTGCCCAGGGAATGGCCCACATATAAAAGCCCCATCTAACCCCAACAGTTCCCTTTGACTAGCTTTGAATCCTTGCTTTAATGCACCAAGACACACATATATTCTCCCTTCGACTACTTGACATTTGAATATGGTTCCAGGATTTTGGGCTATCAACTCTGGAACATAATCTCTTAACATGGAATATTGACCCTTTTGATCACCCATTATCAGTTTGTCAGTTGCTGCCTTGGCTCTGAATGCCTTCATGCGAGAAACATTTAATTCCTATTTCTTCTGAAGTGCATCTTGAACTGCTTTTGTAGGAATATCTGGATCCACAGTTACTTGATCCATGATTTTGCATTGATAGAAACTTGCAGTTGCAAGCTTTAATGTCCCTTGAATGTTAACATAAATGCTCACTTCTATGAGTCTTGCATATCCAAGTTTCCTTACCTAACTCTTTAGCGTAATAAAGTTCCCATGGACATCCCTCATTTCTATCATCTTGAATTATTCCCTTTCCTTTGTTTTTGTCTGCAACACCCACTTTTGAAGGGAAAATGTTGCTTCATAGTAACAAAGTTTGATAATTGTTTCAATTAAGTCACGTAAACATTAAATTAAGCACAAAAATCATCAAAGTTTCAATACTGTTCCATTATTATGTAACTGTTAAAAAAAACTATCTTTAAGATATTCATATGTGCATTGTTTGGTTGTATCATAAAAATAAATTCCCACCCCATGAATTTCACTAACCCCAACCAACTTAATGTGCAACCAACTTATGCATAGGTGAAAAGAGATATATGCCATGAAATAATAACTAAGTTTGAAAAGTGTTTCGTTTTAGTCACTCAAACATAAAAATTAGATAATAATATAACACTATTAAAACTTTGAGTGACTAAAATGGAACACTTTTCAAACTTGAATATTGTTTTATAATCAAATGAAAGTTTTCGTGACTAAATTGGAATAAAACTGAAAGTTAGTTAGTATTTCATGATTTTTACCCACTTTTGAATTAGACCTAGTTCTTGGACCACTAGACTGACTTGCACATTTGTTGGAAGACCCATCATCAGAAGGCCCATCATTAAAAGGCCCATCATCATTAAGGTCAAAAACAGGGATAGGCCCAAAACATTTGGCCCTAAGTCTAATTTTGTCATTCGTTACTAATTTGATTTTCCTTCTAGTTTCTATGGAATGCAGGTAAACTCTATCTTTTATCTGCTTACTTGAACCAAATCTCTGTCCTGCATAAAAACCATCTAACACAGTCTCATCAAACACGGAATCTGTAATTTGATTATTTAAACCTTCCAAAGTATCAGGTGGTTCACTCTCATGTGCATTCACACCAAAACAAAAACTTACATCAACATGAGGTTCATCTATAATTTTATTCTCATCAACAAAGACATCATTTTCGTCCTCATTTTCACTTACATCCTCCTCACTATATCCCTCATAAACATAACTCTCATCATCAACCATATCACTTGAAAACACATCATCATAACTATCATCTAAACCCGCAAAATCAACACCTACATTATCATTCATTTGATCATTAGTTCCATCTAAACCCGCAGAATCAACACCTACATTAGCATTCACTTGATCATTAGTTTTCTCTAAATTAGCATGATCATCAACTACCATATGGTCCACATTATCAACGTGTTGTTCATTTTCATTTACCCTCACGTTATCATCAACAACCATATCATTCAGCTCATAATCCTCTACCCTCAAAGATCCCTCAACTTCATGTTCCTGACTAACATTATTAGCAAACTGACTTAAGTTAATACTAGAAAATACCCCATCGATTTCAGCTAGTTGTGCATCTAAAGCTGAAAAATAAGACTCTTGAGTAGGTAATTTAGTTAACCTTGGCTATTGACTCGGTAAATCAGTAAACCTACTAATTTCATCACTTACTTCTGGTTGCTAAGGTATAAAGTATTGCAATATTAGCCTTTTAGGACGATTTCTTCTAGAACTACTACTACCAATACGACTAGTGTTACTAGCACCAACATGATGTCCTCATCTATTTCATCAATAATAACACCTAATGTCTGCTTTGGCTTGAAATAAGTTCCTACTTTGGACACAATATGTTTTATGTACACTTAAATGACCTTATGCTCACCTATAAACTGACTTAAAAAACGTGCATCATCATCATCACTACATAAAGAATGCAACCCTACATCAAGATTCATACCAGGTTGAAAAAGGTTATAAAACCTTATCTTTCTATCTGTGCAACCCAGGTCCTGAACCATATCATCTAACTCGTGAATCGAGAAGGTTTCAATATCGACCATATCAACAATACTTTTCTTACCCCCACGGTAGACCTTTCCTGGAAAAAAACATGAACTCACCACTATGGTGTATCCTCATTGTAAACACAGTAGGATGAATTTCTGCAAAAAGTCAAACAATAATTAAAACATAATCTTTTAAATATCAAGCAAATTACACCAAATGGAACAAAATAAAAACAAACAAAACCAACAGACAACACTCACTATAATCCTCTTTTGCAAACGCATACAGATCTTCATCACTGATCTGAAAGTCTGAACCCTGTATCTTCCATTTTATAGAGTACCCATTTTGGGAATAAGCATTGAAAGATTACAAACCAAAATTTAGGGAAAAAGATTGGGGTTTTTCTGTGTGCTTTTGAGAGAAGTTTTGAGATGATTTTTATGAAAGAATTATGTGAAAATGTGTTGAAAAAGGGGTAATATATGGGCAGGAACATTGATATGACAAGTAGTCAGAGTGTAGCTAGGAAAGTACAAAAAAGTGTTCAGACAAAAAATCCCTCGTGTGATTTGCTCGTGCGGACCGAGATAACGAGAAAATTTATCAACGTTACGAAAATTGGACCACCGGCGTAACATTTTCAAAATGATGGACAAACGGCGCAAGATTTCGCGTTTTTGGATGTCGTATGAAATCTGACACTTTTACAGGGACCAACGGTGTAATTTAGTCTATTACTAAAATAACATCGTTACCTAAATGTATGACGTGACATCCGTTAATCCAACTAATGGTTCGTTATACGTGGGTAATTTTGTAATTTTACCATCTTCATCTTCTTTATAGATAAAAACCACCAAATCTCACCATCGTCTTTCAAAAAAAACCACTAAACAACATCCTTCACAAAACATCAACACCCATATTCCTTTTTCCATTATTTTGTATCCTCCCCTATTTCGTAATTTACAGTGGTTAATATTTAATCTAAAATTTTGAAATGTCAAAATTATGACTCATTAACGGCTGAATCACCGGAACAACGACGGAAAAGAAGGGGTGGTGGTGGTGGTGGTGGTGTAGATCATCAAAACCCACAAATTTTCAAAACCCTTTTTGCTTGAAAAGGGGCGTTTTAGTGATGGAAAAGAAGGGGTGGTGGTGCCGTTGTGGTGTAGATCTTTTAGTAAAGCAAAAGGTTCCACCATATAGACTTTTCATTTTAGCAATGTATGAAATTGTGGAAATCAAGTTCACCACGTATCTAACTTATTTATCATTTTTAGAATTGTTTCTACTTCTATCTTTCATTTTCTAGCCATCTTCTATGTCAATATGAATAATTGAGGCATCATCTCAATTATTTTGTGAAAATTGTCGGTGGGTACCCATAATCAATATCTGTCTCCTTGGCCCTTATAATGTGTCATTTTTAACGTTTAAGTGATATGACGATTTGAGTGACACCAAGAGGGGCCCATCGGTTTTTAATACAAATTACAGAGTAACATCAAGTGGTGGTTATAAACAAAGACAATTTTCTTTACCAACAGTAAACACTTGTGTATATACTGATGTACCAAAACTTCTGTTTTTTTCGATAAAAAGCAATTTTCTTCTAGTATATTTGCACATATATGATAATATGATACCATGGAGATTTTTAGTTTAAGGTATACATAGTGAAGGATGAAATTATTGGAAAGAAGGGGCGAAGGAATATGGATGTTAGTGGTTTGTGAAATATGATGTTTGGTGTTTTTTTTAGAATAATGGTGAGAGACGGTGGTTGTGATCTATAAAGAAGATGAAGAGGGTAAAATTACACAATTGCCCACATTTAACGAACCATTAGTTGATTAACGGATGCCACGTTATTTTCTGTAATGATGTTAAAATAGGAACAATTAGGCACTACGAAAATTAAAAATTCAGTACATACGATTGTAAAAATTGACAAGTTTCATATATTTTCAAACAATTATCCGTAAAACATACTATGAAACTCATGTCAACTTTTTTTTTTTTTTTTTTTTTTTTTTTAAACAAAAATTGAAAAGCAATATGCAAGTTTAGGTTGAAGAACGGGTGTTCAGTAATCCATTGGAGATATTATGTAACCGATATCAAGGTTCTAAAAGGAGCGCCATGTCGGCACTGTGATCTCCACGCTACGCAATACACTAAGGTGCCGGCTCAAGGCGTGTCGTGAGATGAGGCGTGAAAAAGGTTTTTTTGAAAGAAATAAAGAAAATTACATGCAATGATAGTTTTTTGACTTAATTTTGTGTATAACAATTTTTATAAACTCGATATATATGAAATATGATATAATATATAAATCAATAAATATTTTTATATTTTGTGCCACTTTAAATTACGCATTAAAAAACGCTATATCTTCGCCATAGCTTTTAAGACGTGAGGTTTGGCAACACCATCACGCCATACATCACGTTATTTATAACCTTGACAGAGATTGACTCATTTATTATAAGCAAATGGTTCAAAAGTCAAAACCACTCATTAATAAAAACATAATTCACACAAGGTGTGACACTTCGGATCCTATTAATTACGGAGAACTAAAAATGAATGATTTGACGTGTTACGTACACATCCCATCTTGCCACCACCATTGCCACCTCTATATTGATTTTCCTTGAACCAGTATGCAACAGTATCAAGTATGACTACATACTTGCATAGGTCTGCTTGATTTTAGTCTATAAAACAGATGTGGAAACATAAATATAATCCCATGTACAAACCAACTTTTAAGTTGGAAAGCTAACAGTCTAACAGTACAACAAAAACAACAACAACAACAAACCCAATCCCGCCGGGGCAGGGTATGAGGGAGGTAGACTGTAGACAGACCTTACCCCTACCCCTAGGTAAACCCGGGAGTAGAGAGGCTGCTTCCAAAGAGACCTCCGGCAGGTGCATGTGTGCGCGTGAGAGAGCAAGGGCAGGAGAGCAACCGAGATACCATAGCAGACAACAAGCAGACAACAAGAAGGCAACCACAAAAACATAGAAGGAACAAAAGCACAAAAGCACAGAGCAAAGTACCAAGAAAAACAGGCAAACCTAAGGAGGCAAGACATAGCAAAGCAGGGCAACGCACTGGGCCTAGAGCTAAGGCAAAGCAACCAAACAAAGCAAAGCAAAGCAGAGCAACGCACGGGGCCTAAAGCTAAGGCAAAGCAACCAAACAAAGCAAAGCAAAGTAGGGCAACGCACGGGGCCTAAAGCTAAGGCAACGCAACTCAACACACCTAGCCTGAGCTACCCGCAAATCCTAATTCTATCTCTCCACGCCTTCCTATCTGAGGTCATGTCCTCGGACAAGAGCAGCTCCTTCATGTCGAGCTTAAGTCTATCCTCCCATCTGAGTTTGGGTCTACCCCTCCTTCTGACTCCGTCCACCACTAGCGCTTCGACTCTTCTTACGGGTGCTGATTGTGGCCTCCTCTTAACATGACCGAACCACCTGAGCCTTCCTTCTCTCATCTTCGAAATAATAGACTCGACCTCAAGCTTAGCTCTGAAAACTCCGTTCGGGATCATGTCCATCAAGGTCTTACCGCAAGTCCACCTTAGCATTCTCAGTTCCGCCACCTCGACCCTGTTAGCATGGGCTTTGGAGATAGGCCAACACTCGGACCCGTACAACATAGCCGGTCTAATCGCCACCTTATAAAATTTACCCTTTAGCTTTAAAGGGACGTTCCTGTCACAAAGGACTCCCGACGCCGCCCTCCATCTCGCCCACCCAGCTCTAATCCGGTGGGTTACGTCCTCATCTATCCTCCCTGATTTGTGAATCATCGATCCCAGATATCTAAAGTACTCCTTGGGTGGAAGGATCCGGTCACCGATACGTATATCCAAATCTACGTGGTGGCCTGACTCGATCCTCCCAAAATCACATCTCATGTACTCCGTCTTCTCTCTGCTCACTCGAAGACCATTGTCCTCTAGAGCCTCCCTCCAGAGCTCAAGTCTGTTGTTTAACCTTTCCGCTGATTCTGCCACCAACACAATGTCGTCAGCGAAAATCATGCTCCACGGTATGCATTCTTGAATCCCTCGAGATAACTCATCAAGAATCAGTGCGAAGAGGTACGGGCTAATGGCAGATCCTTGGTGGAGTCCCACTTCCACAGAGAAAAACTCTGAGATCCCCACTGAGGACCGTACACGGGTCTTAGCCCCCTCATACATATCTTTAATGACTCTGATGTACCTCCTTGGGGTTCCTTTATCAATTAGAGTTCTCCAAATTAACTCTCGAGGAACACTATCATATGCCTTTTCGAGGTCAAGGAACGCCATATGCAGGTCCTTTTGTCTTTCTCTATACTTTTCCATGAGACTTCTGAGAAGGTGGATAGCCTCAATCGATGACCTCCCTGTAAGACCCTGTGAAAAACCCTTGTAATTAATCTCAGTGATTAATAATAATCTCGTATTAATATTTCTCAACGCCTATTTTTGCTAGAAATTTAAACTTTTCGTTATCATTGTTAATAGCTATGCATTATATATACACATATATATATTTAACACACAACGCTAGGGATTATATTTCTCCGACACAACCTCACTTTCATATAAACAACGACAAGTAATCCTAATCATTTTATTATCTCGCTACATTTAATAAAACTTAATATTACCTAATACTACCTAATTAAAACACAAACCTTAATTCTAAAACTAATACTATAAACCAACCGGACCCTTAATTCTTTCGGCCCAACAACAACCGCTAAATCCCAATTCCCACTAACCCATCGAGCTAGCCCAATCCAAAGGCATTTCACAGCCACTTAAACCACTACTTGAAATACTATATTTCCTTGTTTCTGTTCTTGTTACTCGATCAATACCACATAGAAGCAAAAACGCCCATACACAACTTGAGGACTCGAACACAACCAACATACATTTTAATCAATAAAAATCAACCTAACTTCACAACCCGTCATCACCACGACACCAAGATTTCTTTCACTAGTCACTTTCATTTCCTTCTTGCCTTACTCGTTACCCGTTTTCTTTTCAAAAAAGAACTTGAAGTCATGATTTATGTCTAGCTCGCACGACTTTCAGTTAATAAACACATTCAAACGTAACCTCTAACCCCTTTACTGTGATATCAAAATACCAACTAAAGAAAAGAGACTACAAAGTAAACAAGAAAAACAAGTTTAAACTCAATAAGTGAGAATCGAATAGAACAAGAAAGGGAACAAAGACTAGCAGCCAAAAGCTCACACAACCACATAATGTCTTACACTTAGACTAGCATTTTATCATACAAGTGTCCTTCCTATACAGTATCCTCTAATCAATAGACAAGCAAATTGTGGATATTTTACTTATAAAAGACGCTACTATTCGAACTCTTCAATCACATATCCCTCTCAATCACAGTCACCATATTCCTTAAACTTTAGCTACTTTCTGTCGTGTATATGGGAGCAAAACCAGTTCGCTCAAGTTACAAAGCAACCAATTCAACTCACTAACCTTTCTTTGTATCTCATTCGAACCCATCACTTCCTTCACACTCATTTCACTATCAAAGTAACCTCAAATAAAATTTCTTAGTTCGACAGTGAACTTAACCGGGTAGTAGTGGGACGCCCAAAGCAAGTGATTGTTCATTTAGTGTTTCGTTTCGACAAGCATAAAGCCTCCACCACCTTTCTTAAAGGCATTGTAAGTTCTTGTTCTCTCTTAAATATACAATCCCTTGCATGCATAAACACTACTCCATTCGAAAGTTCTATTATATCTCATATAACACACTGTCACAAATTATTCTCACACGTTAACATGTAGACACACCATGCACCGCTTTGCTTAGTTCGTATATAGTAGCATTTCATGTAGTCGTATGCACATATTATTCGAACATTAGAACATTAGAGTTCAACCGGATTATCGAAAGCTAAAAGGAATATGACAAACCTTAGTTTAGTCGAACCACCCAAACTACGCTTAACTTATGATCACCTCTTGAATATCACTTTAACTCAACTTGAACATAAACTACAAAACCCTCGCTAAACCGGATAAAAAGAAAACAGAAAGTTTTCCAAGAAAATGCTAGTTAAAAATTCACTCGAACAAGACATTTTCCGATTTATTTAGAACGAATCCTTTCATGCAACACCTAAATATTTTTCTCGATCTCGATAGCTCACATGGCGAACTACATATTTCGTGTTCTGAGATCCCTCCCATAACCCTGTCTCGACACACAAATAATCCCTTTTTTATTACCACTCGACAAGTGCAACACTTAGAAAAGTCCATAACATATTTCAATAGATTACTTCGCTCGACCAAGCCAAAAACCACCAATTTATTTTCGAAATCTCGCATATAACATATCTATATTTTTACATCATTCGAATACCAAACCAGCAAACTATAGTTTTCACGTTCCAAACTCGACCTCATAAGCATGTTATCACGCTCAAAATAATTCAATTTGATCGACCCTCACATGAAATTAGTAACTGTTTTCATAAAATTTTACAATCTTCGGTTGGGCCAAAAACCAAGCCCAACAAGGATTAGCGATAGCAAGGCCCAACAGGCCCGAATAATATATTTTTAGAATCCTAAAAATAGCCTAAATCCAAGCCCAAAACTATTTTCACGCCCTCGCCTCTAAAACTCTTAACGGGCTATGTACAAATCGTTACATGGCCCATATATACAAAAATGATTTATTTTCTGAAATAATGAAGTGAAATAAGTTAAAATAAACTTAATAAAGTTATAAAAATTTTCAGAATATTTTTCCCGTCATTTATATGCGAAAAGGACTAAAAATGTAACGCGACTTAACCAAAAAGGACTAAAACTGTCAAACCTGGAAACTAAGGGACTGAAGCTGTAAAAACAGTTGTAAAGGACTGAAATTGACATATTATTGAACTTCAAGTCTTATATGGACTATTGGACAATTACTGGACGATTATCGGACTATGGACTGAATAAGGACTAACGACGTAACGCGAACCGTGGTTAGGGTAGAAAATGAAAAACCTGAAAAGACCAAGGACCAACTACTATAACTTGTCATTCTCATCTTATTTTTCATCTTTGCACCTTATCTTTACTTTATATGCACATTTGCACTATATTTGCATATTAGCTAATAGCGATAGAAATATTGGATAGTAATATTTTATTTACTTGTTGAAACTATGATCTTACGAGAATACGAGCATCGTAAGCATACAACATCTTCATTAGATCGTTAAACAATCATCATCCACCACTCATACTCATACACACTAGAAATTAGTAAGATTCTCAAATATTTATATATTTACCAGGTTTTATATCGAAGTTGTTATAATCACCACTGAATTATTATTACCATCATCAGGAACGCATAAGGTGAGTCATGGCCTCACTTTTTAACTCTTTATACTTTTTAAACTCCGTGAGGGGGATACATGCTATAACTAAATCACAAGTATTTTTCTGTATGCTACCTGACTTGATATATGCCTAAGTACTCCATATTGCCATAAGACCCTTTATCATGAGCCATTAATCACTGCGGTGAACGCGAATATAATGAATAGATCTATTAGAGGTTGACGACCTATCCCACTAATACTGTGACGGAATGCTTTTTGCTAGTCGTATTAGTCGCGATGCATTATATTTGAGAGAAATAGGAATTGGCAAAAATCACCTATTACCCGAGGGCAAATCTTCATCATTAATTTGGTGGACTCCTCCGTTTAGGCGGTACTTTGTTAACGTTTGCGTGTCATGAGACTTAGGGCAATATATGAACTGCAATATCAATCTTTTAAACTGATTGTATCTCCAATACAATCTTACTTGTGATTAAACTGAAATTTAAACTACAAACTCCATGATTTCACTCAACATTATGTTGACTTTTAAGCATGTATCTCAGGGAACTAAAGGAGCACGGCAAGGCATGGAGCAGGCATACCCTATCTTCAATAAATGGTGTAAAATAAGTTGTAATTCAGTTAAAATAATGTTTCTTTGAAGAAACCGTAGTACTCTGATGTAATGTTTTATAACTGAATTTGTATTATGGACCTATGTAAATTAAAAATGCCATCCTAGGCTGTTTTTCTATGATTTCACATTCGATCCTCACAGTAACACCCAAATAAATCTTCCGCTGCCACAAATCAAATTTGGGGGTGTTACAGTTTGGCATCAGAGCTTCGGTTATAGAGAACCAAGTGTTTTTTTTAAACGTTGGACTATAACTACATTTTTTTTTTCAAACAAATTAATGATACACCATGTTACCCTAAACTCTCCATGCCTGCTTGCTGCCGTGCTAGGTATGTTATATATTAAGATTATCACATATAAGCCTCAGCATATTTGATAGTTACTGTGCACAGCTAGATCATCTTATGATTATAATACACCACTTGATGTTAGTAAGTTACTTATTCTACGATATATGGATTATTACAGTATTATGTCGTTTATCACCCACTTTAGTATATCATCGGAGCCGGACTCCGAGGGATCACCAGCATCAGTTACGTCCCCCGTACTCCTCGATGCTGTAGTACCAGAGATTGTACCTGACGCGATCGAACCTCTCGTAGAGGGTAGAGCTGCCGCTATACCTTTATTAGATGACATACATGTACCAGTCTTGCCAGCACCTACACTACCACCACATTTTGTTTACGACACCTACTCTCCTTTCTATATACCACCCCCTGACGACTTGTATTATGAGAGTCAG
Source organism: Artemisia tridentata subsp. tridentata (assembly GCA_021014915.2). Taxonomy (NCBI): domain Eukaryota; kingdom Viridiplantae; phylum Streptophyta; class Magnoliopsida; order Asterales; family Asteraceae; genus Artemisia; species Artemisia tridentata. The sequence goes on from CP139502.1 coordinate 72,419,448, forward strand.
CAATGGCTCCCTGCTGATGATTTACCCGAGCCCCATCATGTTACACCACCATCACTACCTGACCATGTACTTGACATACATACCCAGACATATCCACTACCACCTCGACAGCGGGATCCGATTCCTGCAGAGGATATTCCTTCATCGAGTAGACGTCGCATCACAGACCAGACACACCCATCCTCACCATCCCTACCTTACCCTCCTGGTTTTACTCCCCCGGCTCAGACTCATGATGCCTGGGAAGGATTTAGACCGGTAGTCACCCACACTCTTATCCCATCCACAGTAGTGACACGACTCGAAGGTCACGGAGAGCAGATCGAGTCACTTCTTCGGATGACCGACCATGTGCCACTGGATTCTCCAGGGACTATCAGCGATACTCTGCATAGGTTGGCTTCTAACAGAGCAGTGATACAGCAGTGCCTGAGACAGATGCAGACAGACTTGGCAGATACCCGTTCTCACGCGATATCCTTACGTAGAGAGGGCCAGGACTTAGCTTGGGAGGCTCACTTGTCACAGCGTAGAGCAGACACATTAGAGAGACTCATGGGAGACATACAGATGGAGCATCAGGCAGAGATACAGAGACTCAGAGACCAGATCTCAGAGCTCACGAGGCGTACGGATAGACCTGAGCAGCAGACATAGTTAGCATGATTGTATAGTTTGAGACATTGTAGTCTGCCGCATGTGGCACTTAATAAAGACTCTTGTATCGTTTTGTTGTATAAACTCAACTGATCAAGTTATTAATGTTGTAATGCTGGTAGTAATGTACTATATATCTGTTAACTTATGTATTATGGTTGTTCGTATGTAACTGTATCCAGACATGTCGTGATGTTACCTGTTATTATTATGATTCTCTAATTGTGTTAATATTGCAGAACCGGAACACATAAATATGGTGGCATGAAATCCAGTTTGCATAATTAAATTGATTGTTCCTTAATAATCCCACATCTGTAAATTGATAAACTACAGAGATATCATAAATATGGGCAAATATTCAATTTAATTATTATTTCACACCATGATTACATTGTGCATATACTCAGCTATTCGGTCCGAATTCTAAATTTGTATTCTTGTGACATTAATAGAAAATGGCACATAGCGACAACGAAACCATCAACGCAACTGTAACACTAACACATGAGGAGGTTCGAAGAATGATTGATGAAGGCATCACCGCAGCACGCGAGGCCGATGCAGCAAACCGCTCAAGCGATACTATGGGAGCAACAAATGAAAGTGAGGCATCTACTCCACGTAAATGCACTTACAAAGAATTCTTAAGTTGCCAACCAACCACCTACCGAGGAGTAGAAGGAGTAACGGAACTAGCACAGTGGTTTGAGTGTATGGAGACGGTATTCATGAGAAGCAACTGTGCAGAAATCAATAAGGTCACTTTCGCCACCGGAACTTTAAGAGGAAATGCATTATCCTGGTGGAATGCTACGGTCAAGATAATGGGTACTGAAGCAGCATTTCAGATCTCATGGACTGAACTGAAAAATAAAATGCTGAAAAAGTACTGTCCCCGGACTGAAGTCAGGAAGCTCGAAGATGAATTTTACCAGTTAGAAGTGAAAAACAATGATATCGGTGCATACAACCGGAGATTTCAAGAGTTAGCTCTTTTGTGCCCACACATGGTACCTGATCTGGAAAAGACATTGGAGAAATACGTGGAAGGATTACCTTCAAGCATTGAAGGAGATGTCACCGCATCACACCCACAAACTCTTGAAGCTGCATTCGTATTTGCTCAGCGAATGATGAGCCGAGTGATTAAACGAGGTTCTAACTCCACGATCAGTGGACAAAAGAGAAACTATGATAACCGTGACGGCAACAACCGGAACAGCAACAGTTATTACTATCACAGCAGGAACTACCGCAGCAATGATCGAAGCAACCGCAGTAGGAACTATCAGCAAAGCAGGAATGATAGACATCAACAACAAAACCGCAGAAAAGAAGCTGCTAGGGCTTATGTGGCCACACCTGCTGAAGGAAAAGTGTATGCTGGAACAAAACCCCAGTGTAACAAGTGCAAGCTGCATCATACAGGACCTTGTACCGCCATCTGCGGTAACTGTAGGAAAATAGGCCATGTAGCCAAGGACTGTAGGGCCACGGGAGCAAACGCGTACCCAATAGCAGTGAAGTGCCACGGTTGTGGTGAAACAGGTCATTATAAAAGCCACTGCCCCAAGAATGTCAATCAAGTTGCCCGAGGAAGAGCTTATGTACTCGGAGATGGAAACGTGTCACCAGACCCCAACGTCACTACGGGTACTTTCTTACTGAATCAAAATAGTGCTAAAATATTATTTGATTCTGGAGCCGATAGAAGTTTTGTATCTACTTCATTTGCTTTATTGCTTAAGATAACGCCTGTAGAATTAGACACCTCGTATGAAATTGAGATAGCCGACGGGAAATTGTTAAACACCAACACCGTACTCAAAAACTGCACCTTAACCCTCCAAAACAAATCATTTCCGATTGATCTCATGCCTATCCAACTTGGAAGCTTTGACGCGATTGTGGGTATGGATTGGTTATCCAAACATCGTGCCCGAATCATCTGTGATGAAAAAGTTGTCCAAATCCCCGTAAACAATGAAACGCTCATCGTTCGTTGTGATCACTTCAAAACCCAACTAAATATCATCTCGTACATCAAAACAGTGAAATACATAAACAAAGGATGTCACGCATTTTTAGTCCAAGTAACGGAAAATAAATCAAAAGAGAAAGAAAAGCGACTAGAAGAAGTGCCAGTTGTAAATGAGTTTGCAGAAGTGTTCCCTGAAGACTTGCCAGGTATTCCACCCATCCGGCAAGTAGAGTTTCGAATCGATTTAGTGCCTGGAGCAGCACCTGTTGCAAAAGCACCATATCGATTAGCCCCTTCCGAAATGAAAGAATTATCTGAGCAGTTGAAAGAACTGTCAGATAAAGGATTCATCCAACCCAGCTCATCACCTTGGGGAGCACCAGTCCTGTTCGTCAAAAAGAAAGATGGAACATTCCGAATGTGCATCGATTATAGAGAGTTGAACAAACTCACAGTGAAAAATCGATACCCATTACCAAGAATAGATGATCTATTTGACCAACTGCAAGGATCGAGTGTTTACTCAAAAATTGATCTAAGATCAGGATACCATCAACTACGAGTCAGAGAAGAAGACGTTCCCAAAACAGCCTTCCGAACGCGATACGGACATTACGAATTCCGCGTAATGCCATTTGGTCTTACCAACGCACCCGCAGTGTTCATGGATCTAATGAACCGCGTGTGTAAACCATATCTGGACAAGTTCGTAATCGTATTCATCGATGACATTTTGATCTACTCACGCAACAAACAAGAGCATGCGGAACATTTGAGAACCATTTTGGGTGTACTCAAACAAGAGAAACTGTATGCAAAATTCTCCAAATGTGATTTTTGGATCTCCACCGTTCAATTCTTAGGTCACATCATCAACAGTCAAGGAATTCACGTTGACCCCGCCAAGATCGAAGCAGTTAAAGGTTGGGCTTCGCCCACCACTCCCACTGAAATTCGACAATTCTTAGGACTCGCTGGTTACTATCGAAGGTTTATAGAAGGTTTTTCCAAAATCGCAAAACCTTTGACAGAACTCACTCAGAAAAACAAGAAGTATATCTGGGAAGAGAAACAAGAATCAGCATTTCAACTCTTAAAACAAAAACTCTGTGAAGCACCAATTCTAGCGTTACCCGACGGAAGCGAAGACTTTGTAGTATATTGTGACGCATCACATCATGGTTTAGGTGCGGTGCTAATGCAAAGAAACAAAGTCATAGCATATGCTTCTCGACAGCTCAAGAAAAACGAGGAAAACTACACCACTCATGATCTAGAACTAGGAGCAGTAGTATTTGCTCTTAAGATATGGAGACATTACCTATATGGTACAAAGTGTACGGTATACACCGATCACAAAAGTCTTCAACACATACTGGATCAGAAGGAGTTGAATATGAGACAGCGCCGATGGATAGAACTACTCAACGACTACGACTGTGAAATTTGCTACCACCCCGGTAAAGCAAATGTCGTGGCCGATGCCTTGAGCAGAAAAGAAAGAATTAAACCTCTTAGAGTTCGATCATTAGAAATGACAATTCATTCACCACTCCCATCCCAAATACTCATAGCCCAATCGGAAGCTCTTCAGGAAGAGAATCGAGCTCAAGAGAACATTAAAGGCATGATAGAAAGAGAGAACGGACTCATACGAAGATCCGATGGAATGTTATGCTTCAAGAAAAGATGCTGGATTCCTCTTTATGGAGGTATTCGTGATTTTATCATGCATGAATCTCACAAGTCTAAATATTCCATTCATCCCGGATCCACTAAAATGTACCAAGATCTCAAACAACTCTACTGGTGGCCAAACATGAAAGCCGACATTGCAACATATGTTGGGAAGTGTTTGACTTGTTCAAGGGTCAAAGCTGAAAATCAAAAACCTTCTGGACCACTTGTACAACCGGAGATACCAGTTTGGAAATGGGAACGAATCACCATGGATTTCATTACCAAGTTACCAAGAACGTCGACCGGATATGACACCATTTGGGTCATCGTCGACCGTTTAACCAAATCAGCTCATTTTCTGCCTATCAAAGAAACTGACGAGTTGGACACACTCGCTCAGTTATACTTCAAGGAAATCATAATCCGACATGGAGTCCCGATCTCTATCATCTCTGACAGAGACAGTCGATTCACTTCAGGATTTTGGCAATCCTTACAGAAAGCTCTCGGTACTCAATTGGACATGAGCACCGCTTATCATCCTCAAACTGATGGACAAAGTGAAAGAACAATCCAAACCTTGGAAGATATGCTTAGAGCATGTGTGATTGACTTCGGAAAAGGTTGGGATAAACACCTGCCATTGGTTGAATTCTCGTACAACAACAGTTATCAAGCTAGCCTGAAGGCTGCACCTTTCGAAGCACTTTACGGAAGAAAGTGCAGATCACCCATCTGTTGGACAGAAGTTGGTGACATGCAGCTTACCGGACCAGAATTAATCCACGACACAACTGAGAAAATATTCAAAATCAAACATCGTCTCCAAGCCGCTCGTGACAGACAAAAGAGTTACGCAGACGTGAGAAGGAAAACCCATGGAGTTTGAAGTCGGAGATAGAGTTATGCTAAAAGTTTCGCCCTGGAAGGGGATGATACGCTTCGGAAAGCGTGGAAAACTCAACCCAAGATACATTGGACCGTTCAAAATCCTCGAAAGAATAGGTCCAGTTGCCTATAAGTTAGAACTCCCGGAAGAACTCAGTAGGATACACCCTACATTTCACGTCTCTCAACTTAAGAAATGCCTATCCGACGAGACTCTTGTCATTCCACTGAAAGAGATTAAACTAGACGACAGACTTGTATTCACCGAGGAACCCGTAGAGATAATGGATAGAGAAGTTAAGCAACTCAAGCAAAGTCGTATTCCTATTGTGAAAGTAAAATGGGACTCTAAAAGAGGACCAACGTACACATGGGAACGCGAAGATCAAATTCGTGAGAAATATCCCCACTTATTCCCGTAAATCACTCTTAGTAGCCATTTTAGACTTGAATTCCGGGACGGAATTCGAATGAGGAGAGGAGTACTGTAAGACCCTGTGAAAAACCCTTGTAATTAATCTCAGTGATTAATAATAATCTCGTATTAATATTTCTCAACGCCTATTTTTGCTAGAAATTTAAACTTTTCGTTATCATTGTTAATAGCTATGCATTATATATACACATATATATATTTAACACACAACGCTAGGGATTATATTTCTCCGACACAACATCACTTTCATATAAACAACGACAAGTAATCCTAATCATTTTATTATCTCGCTACATTTAATAAAACTTAATATTACCTAATACTACCTAATTAAAACACAAACCTTAATCCTAAAACTAATACTATAAACCAACCGGACCCTTAATTCTTTCGGCCCAACAACAACCGCTAAATCCCAATTCCCACTAACCCATCGAGCTAGCCCAATCCAAAGGCATTTCACAGCCACTTAAACCACTACTTGAAATACTATATTTCCTTGTTTCTGTTCTTGTTACTCGATCAATACCACATAGAAGCAAAAACGCCCATACACAACTTGAGGACTCGAACACAACCAACATACATTTTAATCAATAAAAATCAACCTAACTTCACAACCCGTCATCACCACGACACCAAGATTTCTTTCACTAGTCACTTTCATTTCCTTCTTGCCTTACTCGTTACCCGTTTTCTTTTCAAAAAAGAACTTGAAGTCATGATTTATGTCTAGCTCGCACGACTTTCAGTTAATAAACACATTCAAACGTAACCTCTAACCCCTTTACTGTGATATCAAAATACCAACTAAAGAAAAGAGACTACAAAGTAAACAAGAAAAACAAGTTTAAACTCAATAAGTGAGAATCGAATAGAACAAGAAAGGGAACAAAGACTAGCAGCCAAAAGCTCACACAACCACATAATGTCTTACACTTAGACTAGCATTTTATCATACAAGTGTCCTTCCTATACAGTATCCTCTAATCAATAGACAAGCAAATTGTGGATATTTTACTTATAAAAGACGCTACTATTCGAACTCTTCAATCACATATCCCTCTCAATCACAGTCACCATATTCCTTAAACTTTAGCTACTTTCTGTCGTGTATATGGGAGCAAAACCAGTTCGCTCAAGTTACAAAGCAACCAATTCAACTCACTAACCTTTCTTTGTATCTCATTCGAACCCATCACTTCCTTCACACTCATTTCACTATCAAAGTAACCTCAAATAAAATTTCTTAGTTCGACAGTGAACTTAACCGGGTAGTAGTGGGACGCCCAAAGCAAGTGATTGTTCATTTAGTGTTTCGTTTCGACAAGCATAAAGCCTCCACCACCTTTCTTAAAGGCATTGTAAGTTCTTGTTCTCTCTTAAATATACAATCCCTTGCATGCATGAACACTACTCCATTCGAAAGTTCTATTATATCTCATATAACACATTGTCACAAATTATTCTCACACGTTAACATGTAGACACACCATGCACCGCTTTGCTTAGTTCGTATATAGTAGCATTTCATGTAGTCGTATGCACATATTATTCGAACATTAGAACATTAGAGTTCAACCGGATTATCGAAAGCTAAAAGGAATATGACAAACCTTAGTTTAGTCGAACCACCCAAACTACGCTTAACTTATGATCACCTCTTGAATATCACTTTAACTCAACTTGAACATAAACTACAAAACCCTCGCTAAACCGGATAAAAAGAAAACAGAAAGTTTTCCAAGAAAATGCTAGTTAAAAATTCACTCGAACAAGACATTTTCCGATTTATTTAGAACGAATCCTTTCATGCAACACCTAAATATTTTTCTCGATCTCGATAGCTCACATGGCGAACTACATATTTCGTGTTCTGAGATCCCTCCCATAACCCTGTCTCGACACACAAATAATCCCTTTTTTATTACCACTCGACAAGTGCAACACTTAGAAAAGTCCATAACATATTTCAATAGATTACTTCGCTCGACCAAGCCAAAAACCACCAATTTATTTTCGAAATCTCGCATATAACATATCTATATTTTTACATCATTCGAATACCAAACCAGCAAACTATAGTTTTCACGTTCCAAACTCGACCTCATAAGCATGTTATCACGCTCAAAATAATTCAATTTGATCGACCCTCACATGAAATTAGTAACTGTTTTCATAAAATTTTACAATCTTCGGTTGGGCCAAAAACCAAGCCCAACAAGGATTAGCGATAGCAAGGCCCAACAGGCCCGAATAATATATTTTTAGAATCCTAAAAATAGCCTAAATCCAAGCCCAAAACTATTTTCACGCCCTCGCCTCTAAAACTCTTAACGGGCTATGTACAAATCGTTACATGGCCCATATATACAAAAATGATTTATTTTCTGAAATAATGAAGTGAAATAAGTTAAAATAAACTTAATAAAGTTATAAAAATTTTCAGAATATTTTTCCCGTCATTTATATGCGAAAAGGACTAAAAATGTAACGCGACTTAACCAAAAAGGACTAAAACTGTCAAACCTGGAAACTAAGGGACTGAAGCTGTAAAAACAGTTGTAAAGGACTGAAATTGACATATTATTGAACTTCAAGTCTTATATGGACTATTGGACAATTACTGGACGATTATCGGACTATGGACTGAATAAGGACTAACGACGTAACGCGAACCGTGGTTAGGGTAGAAAATGAAAAACCTGAAAAGACCAAGGACCAACTACTATAACTTGTCATTCTCATCTTATTTTTCATCTTTGCACCTTATCTTTACTTTATATGCACATTTGCACTATATTTGCATATTAGCTAATAGCGATAGAAATATTGGATAGTAATATTTTATTTACTTGTTGAAACTATGATCTTACGAGAATACGAGCATCGTAAGCATACAACATCTTCATTAGATCGTTAAACAATCATCATCCACCACTCATACTCATACACACTAGAAATTAGTAAGATTCTCAAATATTTATATATTTACCAGGTTTTATATCGAAGTTGTTATAATCACCACTGAATTATTATTACCATCATCAGGAACGCATAAGGTGAGTCATGGCCTCACTTTTTAACTCTTTATACTTTTTAAACTCCGTGAGGGGGATACATGCTATAACTAAATCACAAGTATTTTTCTGTATGCTACCTGACTTGATATATGCCTAAGTACTCCATATTGCCATAAGACCCTTTATCATGAGCCATTAATCACTGCGGTGAACGCGAATATAATGAATAGATCTATTAGAGGTTGACGACCTATCCCACTAATACTGTGACGGAATGCTTTTTGCTAGTCGTATTAGTCGCGATGCATTATATTTGAGAGAAATAGGAATTGGCAAAAATCACCTATTACCCGAGGGCAAATCTTCATCATTAATTTGGTGGACTCCTCCGTTTAGGCGGTACTTTGTTAACGTTTGCGTGTCATGAGACTTAGGGCAATATATGAACTGCAATATCAATCTTTTAAACTGATTGTATCTCCAATACAATCTTACTTGTGATTAAACTGAAATTTAAACTACAAACTCCATGATTTCACTCAACATTATGTTGACTTTTAAGCATGTATCTCAGGGAACTAAAGGAGCACGGCAAGGCATGGAGCAGGCATACCCTATCTTCAATAAATGGTGTAAAATAAGTTGTAATTCAGTTAAAATAATGTTTCTTTGAAGAAACCGTAGTACTCTGATGTAATGTTTTATAACTGAATTTGTATTATGAACCTATGTAAATTAAAAATGCCATCCTAGGCTGTTTTTCTATGATTTCACAATCGATCCTCACAGTAACACCCAAATAAATCTTCCGCTGCCACAAATTAAATTTGGGGGTGTTACACTCCCTGGCATAAAATCAAATTGGTTCTCAGACACCCTCGTCTCCCTTCTCAATCTTCTCTCAATAAGTCTCTCCCAGAGCTTCATTGTGTGGCTAAAAAGCTTAATGCCCCTATAGTTGCTACACACTTGCACATCCCCCTTGTTCTTGAATATGGGAATGACTTCACCGAGTCTCCATTCTTCTGGCATCTTATCACCGGAGAAGATCTTGTTGAAAAGGCAAGTCAACCATCCTACCCCTTCATCACCCAGACACCTCCAGGCTTCAATGGGGATTTGTTCCGGCCCTATTGCTTTGTTTCTCCCCATCTTCTGTATTGCCACCTTCACTTCTGGTTGGCTAATCCTCGAATAGTAGCACTCAGGAAGTTGGCTGGGGTTCTCTTCTTCTCCTCTCTCTTCCGTATACCCTCCGTTGAAAAGAGAGGAAAAATACTCCCCCCATCTTTTCCTAATATCCTCTTCGTTCACAATGGTTCGTCCGCCTTCATCTTTGATATATTTTATGCTCCACGGTATGCATTCTTGAATCCCTCGGGATGGAAAGCTAACAGTCTAACAGTAATGATACTAATATTAGGTCGAGTCAACTTACCGAATCCCGTCGTGAGTTTTATACACATACAAACACGCAATGTTTCAAATTAATGCAAGGTTACCTCAACATCCTATGTAACTCGGCTCTTGCCTTAGTTCCGCTTAGCGCATTTTTGAAAACTAATAAGTGTCAATCGAGCAGGGACAATAAAAAAGACATGTACCAATTCAAACTCTTTTGATCTATGTTTGGTTTGTTCTTTGAGATCTCATTGTGTATTTTCTGGACTTTTGAACAGCCTATGTTATACCTAAAATTCAACATTTTTTTACCACCTGATGAAAAATTACATAAATGTATATCTCAAAAACCCATTTATAGATTGGTCATCGATGCTAATGTGTCAAATCTCTGCTAAAAAGCATAACTTTTTCACAAGAATGAGTGTGAACTATCTTTAAGCAATCCCAGATAACTACTATATTCAATTTCATTAAAAAAAAAATAGCAAAATCAAGCATCCAAAAATAAAAATCATACCTTTAAAACACAACGATGAATTTCGAAATTTTGGTGGAATCAAATTGACATGTTAAGTGTCTTCCCAAAAAACTATTTAAGTGAATTCAATCAATGTGTACACATAAATTTTGACAATTTATATTCATAAAAACCGCAAAAATTACCGATGAATTTTGAAAGATAACATTGAATACCAATGGTCTTTGTAGGTCAAAAAGTGTAGATTGGCAGGGACACCTCAACCCTGTGTACCATAATGGTACCCATCAACCCTACCCAGCAAAGGTTTGATGCCTGTAAAATACCTCCACCTAATACCCAACCATGCTGCGGATCGGAATCGAACTCGCGTCCTTTGTTAGGTCAAGACATCACATGACTGGACCCAGGCTTCTAAGGCAGCTGGTTGTAATTCAATAAAATCCATAAAGACAAAACCCACCTTTATATTGTGTACGTTGTTCTTTTGATTGCATCATTGAATGTAAAGGTTGATGAATATTTATAGTAAAACATCATCAATCTGTAAAATAATGGATTAATTTTACCATTTTTTTATTTTTTTTTTATTTTGATGACTAAGATATTAATGATGTAACTGGATTTTGGTTTAGAGTAAGGAGACACTGGTTTTTGGGCTTTTCTTTATGTTTGAAATGACCCCGATCAAAAGTCTCATGTAATTGTGTTTTTTTTTAATGTTTAAAATTACCCCTAAAAGTTACAAAATTTAAGGCCGTTTTTTGTAACTTTTTTTCTTTTAACTTTTGACACTATGTTTTTATGCTAGTTTTGTTTTCATATGAAAAAAATTGAATTGAGTTTAACCAAATTGAAGTTAATTTTGATTTTTATTGGCTAATCAAATGTTATAATTTTTCGAGTGACAAAATAATGCAATCTGTTTAGTTTAATTTTTTCTTTTTTCAATAAGATTTTTTTGATTAAATTGTTTTGAAGTGATGTAATTGTTTTATTATATAAAAGATACAGTACACATGATTTGTTCGTGATCGTTACTTTTTATTTTAACAAAATATGTATTAAAACTATGATTAGTCTTACTAAATAGTTTACTGATTTGTAAAGCCCACTAGCACCCAGAAGCACATGCACCCGAGTCCCAAGCCACGTGAGGATTAACAATGTAAAGTCAAATACTAATTGGGCGTTTAGTTCGCCGTAATCTGGCGTAATTGGATGTAATTGTAATTCAGATTACATTACGTAGGCTGTTTGGTTCACAGAATGGAGGGAATTGTAATTCAGATTACATTACGTAGGCTGTTTGGTTTGCGTTGTAATTGTAATTCAGACATTACAATTACATCAAAGGAGGGAATTCAGATTACATAGGATGTTGGATGGAAAGTTTTGAATTACGTTGTAAAATTTATAAAAATTCGAAAAATTTATATAAATTCGAAAAAATTTATAAAAATTCAAAAAATTTATAAAAATTCAAAAAATTTATAAAAAATTTATAAAATTCGAAAAATTTATAAAATTTAAAAATTTTATAAAAAATTTATAAAATTCGAAAAATTTTATAAAATTTAAAAATTTTATAAAAAATTTATAAAAATTTAAAAATTTAAAAATTCAAAAAATTTAAAAATTTAAAAATTTTACAAAAAATTTTATAAAAATTCAAATTTTTAAATTTTTATAAAATTTTATAAATTTTTCGAATTTTATAAATTTTTTATAAAATTTTTAAATTTTTAAATTTTTATAAATTTTTGGAATTTTTTTAAATTTTTTCGAATTTTTATAAATTTTTTGAATTTTTATAAATTTTTTCGAATTTATATAAATTTTTCGAATTTTTATAAATTTTTTCGAATTTTTATAAATTTTTTGAAATTTTATAAATTTTTCGAATTACAATTACGTTGAGATCCAACCAAACACAATGACAGAAAACATCAATTACAATTCATACACATTACAATTACAACACATTACAACTCTTTGAATTACAATTCATTCAAATTACAATTCCTTTGACAGATTACAATTCCTTTCAAAACATACTGCGAACCAAACGCACCCTAATTGGTAGCCACCGTGAGGATCATGATATGTCAATTTAGTTTTGTTTTGAAATTAAAAATGCAAAAGTTAAAACATAAATAAACATGATTAAAAGAAATGTAAAAGTAAAATACGAAGTAATAGAACAACATAAAGTACGAACGAAGTTAGTCTTTGACCATATTTGAGTTCGTGGTCCCACTTAATTAATTATTTCAGTTTTCTATGAAATATGATCATCAAAATTTACAAAGCATGGCTATAACTCTAGCATGGCTACAAAGCATGTGGCAAATTTAATGGGAAAAAAAAATAAAAAATTGGTAGCTTTAATAGCATCCTTAAATTTCAATAAAATAACTAAAATCAATCATAATGGAAATTGATAATCAACATCCAAAAAGTTTTTTGCAATGATAATGCCTATTTTGATCGGAAGAAATATAAAAAGTAGATTTGTTATTATGAAATAGTACCACATGATTCGTCATAGATCTACCAAAAAAGACGCATGGACACACTTTTACGAAATAAAATAATATAACTAGTTGACTTATATCTATATAAACACACCCTTTGCTAGAAGGCTAAAATACATTCACTATAATCATGTTATAGTCATAGATCTAAACTGTAAAGTTGAGAGTAACGTGTGCTAGATTTTATTCTTCTACAAAAAATATAGTCACCTTGTCAATAAGAGGAGAATGACTACGAGTGATGAAAAAACAATGGTGATAATTGTTGGAGCAGGTCTATCGGGCCTGTCCACTGCCGCGAGCCTCCACAAGCTCACAATCCCATACATAATCCTCGAAAGAGAAGATTGTATTGCTTCTTTATTTAACAAGAAAGCATACGATCGACTTCACCTACATTTAGCAAAACAATACTGTCAACTTGCTCACATGCCTTTCCCGTCGAATTACCCAACATACGTCTCAAGAAAAGATTTCTTGAAACACTTAGATGACTACGCGTCTCATTTCAATATTAAGCCAAAGTTTGGTAACTTTGTAAATTTTGCAAAGTATGATGAAGATAGGAAGATATGGAAGGTGGAGGCAAAGGTAGTAGGTGATCAAGTTCGATGTTATGAGGCAAGGTTTTTGGTAGTTGCCACGGGAGAAAATTGTGATGCTTTTATACCGGAAGTTGATGGATTGAGTGAGTTTAACGGTGAAGTCATTCATTCGACTGAGTATAAATCTGGCAAGGCATACGAGAACAAGACAGTTCTGGTGGTCGGAGCTGGTAATTCGGGTATGGAAATTGCACTTGATTTGGCGAACTATGGTGCAAAAACATCCATCATTGTCCGAAGTCCAGTAAGTATTGTGTAACTAAGCATCTTAATACACGAATTAATATATTTTTTGGATGTCGTATAATTTATAATGCTTTAATACAATATATTTTTTGGATGTCGTATAATTTATTATGCAATATTTTATTTGCAGGTCCATATATTATCAAGGTGGTCTATAAATTTTGGGTTGATGTTACTAAAGTTTCTACCATTGCATTTGGTGGATTCACTTTTAGTGTTACTTAGCAAGGTAATGTATGGAGATCTAACGAAGTATGGGATCAGAAGGCCCAAAGAAGGTCCAGTTTTGATCAAAATAAGAGACGGAAAGTACCCAGTCATTAATGTCGGTACAGTAAAAAAGATCAAGTCTCATGCGATACAGGTTCGGTATTTCCGATCTTTATAGTAATTCTTGTATGTGTGTTACAAAGGTGATTGCTGATCATCGATATTGTATACGTAAACAGGTCTTGCCAGCAATGAAAAGTATAAAAGGCAAAGGAAATGAAGTTGTGTTTGAGAATGGAAAATGTCATCAGTTTGATACAATCCTTTTTGCTACCGGGTTTAAAAGATCAACTCATTTATGGCTTCAGGTAAAGTCATTACCTTTCATGATTTCTCTATTGCTTGGGACGGGCATGTGGGATTATCAATGTTATTTGTTATCAACGTTTATGTGAATAATATAATGATATGATAAGTTGGTTGAATTGATAAATACTTTTGTGAAAATATGCAGGGTGGTGATCATCTCTTGAAAGAAGATGGTTATCCAAAGCAAATGTACCCAAACCAATGGAAAGGAGAAAATGGTCTTTTTTGTGTTGGTCTTGCAAGAAGAGGCCTAAATACAGTTGCCATGGAAGCAAAAAACATAGCTCACCACATTTACAACCTAATAAACTAGTAAAAATACCATAATTTATATAGTTTACGGTGGGTTATTGATTGATTACTTTTTGTGGTATGATGTATGCTTATTTTTTATTTGAGAAAAAAAATAAAAGTAGTCATCTGTACTGTATGTGTATGTGTAAAACTCAAAATGATGGTGTTATCGTTCTGCATGTCACATCCTTTGAACTTTTATATCGTACGTGCGTGTACGTTGGTTGCGATATTGTTTTCTTATTTACATTTTTAATGCAGATTCCAGCTGACAGGAATTATCTAACCAACTTGGTTTAAGGATTTCTGTAAACCTTTGTTTCTCTAATAAATTAATTAACAGACGATAACAATGTCAATAGTTCATAATTTGTAGAGGGATTCCGACACAACACAATTACACTTCGAGCATTATGTGAAATTTTCCCATCTTCTCTTAAATTTCAATCTTGAAATTATAACAATGTACGTAGAGGGCCCCATTCACAGTTACACTTTGAGCATTATCGGAAATTGTCCATCTATTATTAAAGTGGAAATTCTATGAATAGTACAAAAGTTGTACCATAGGTCACCATATAGTAAAAAAAAAAAAAAAAATCTTCCGAATGTTGTCATATGCGACTGTGGGACTTCAGATGTTCGACTCGTATCTACTTATGGAGTAATCCCTCCGTCCCATTTTAAATTAGAGTGGTAGGTGGGGTTTTCTCAAATATTCTTTTTTTATTATTACAAAATTACTCTCTCTATCCCATATTAAGTGTCCATAATAGAATCTTGGGATGTTTCAAATTAAGTATCCAGGGAATATTTTCAACTAATGAGAAGAGACTTTAGTGGGTAATAGTGATATTTGATTGGTGGAGAGTGTAGTTGGCCCCACTTTCTTAAAACATTGTGCATTTGAAAAGTGGACACTTAATATGAAACGGAGGGAGTACTTGTTTACCCTTATATCTATAAGGGTCGATTGGATATGCGACTGTGCTACCCCATTGAATGTGTGACTTCTCTTTTACAATAAATAGTCTTATTTTTAGATTCCGTCGATACTCATATATTCCGACCAACTATTTTATTTTATTATTTTTTTTCTAAAATAAAATAGTTAATTACTTAGATCATATGCTTAGTTTGTAACTTGTTTCTAATAAAAAAAGCCTACCACGACAAATAAGTTGAAAACCCATATTTGTTCTCCAACCCCAAATATAGATCCAATAAACTAAGGATTTTGCTAATTAATGCCCACTGGGCAGAGGTTAAGGTGTACTTAATGAACACAAACTTTCTTAATTAACTAAAAAATGCATTAAATACACATTAAATGAACTTGTAAATTACTATATTTGAACATGATTTTCATTTAAATGAATTAAAGTATTCCTTTTATAAGCAAATTAACCCATGCCCACTGGGCAGATATTAGCAAAACCCATAAACTAAACCCAAAAGTTGTAAAATCCCAAACTAAAACCCAATTTATTATTCAACCCCCAATTTCAATTGAATGAACAATATTTTCAATCATATACAACATCCAAAAACAAATAGTAACACGCAACTTAAAAAAAAAATAATAAAAAAAAAATAAACCTCTTTTTATATCATCAAACAAATGATCCGAAAATCAAAATAAAGAAATACCACCCAAATCTGACACAATCGAATCGGATGGTGTTCGTGTTCGTTGGGGTGATAGGTTTTGAAGTGGTGGTTGTTGCAAGGTTTCCAAGATTGATGGTGGTGGTGACGGGCTTATAGGATGGTGGTGTTATTGCCTGCTTATGATGGTGGTGACGGGTTTATAGGAAGGTTGTGGAAGGTGGTGATTGGTCGAATCTGGTGGTGGTGGTGATGGAGGGTGGTGGCTGGCCGGAATTTTGAGAGAGAATGGGTAATGAGTATGTGTGAGTGAGTTAAATGTGAGAAGTGTTTTATATAAAAGGTGAGGGTATTTTGATCTTTTAATATCGTTAATAATAAGACAAAAAGGGAATATTTGAGAAAAACTCCACCTAACACTGTACTTTAATAATAAATAAGTGGACACGTGTCGCACATCTTATGGAGTTGTACATGACCATATTAGGAAGATGAATTTTTTTGTACTACATGGTGACCTATAGTACAACTTTTGTACAATTCAGAGAATTTCTTCATTATTAAATTTCAATCTTGAAATTATAACAAAGTTGAAGGTACATAATTCCGTCCAAGAATGACACAATTTTCTTAAATATCAGTCTTGTAACACTTGTTCTCGAGGGTTTTTTTTTTTTTTTTTTTTTTTTTTTTTTTTAAGTAATGGAAGAGGGAAAAAAAAGGTGGTGTTCTTGAGTTTTTGCGCTTGTTGTTTTATGAGGGATTCCATACATACCAACACTTGTTATCATCACCAATAAAAGCAACCAATTCCAATAAGCTAATATTGTTGCACGGGTTGAAATGATCCATCGAGCATTATCCATATAAATCCTTTATGGCTAATGTTGTGTATGTCAATTGCTCTGTCAAGGTGTAAGGTGTTCTTTGATAAAGTCGAGATTGAAAATTATATTACACCTTGCTTTGCGAATGTCATACAAACCGGATTCGATTAAGAGATAAAAAGAACAATAACGATAAATAAAGATAGGTTTTCAACTTTCGAAAGGCCGATTTCTCTCCCAATAATGATATCAAATCACTTATTCATTTTTAATATTCAACATAATAGTTTTACACCCCTAATTATCCTTAAATACTCAGTAAATCCTAGACTTGCCATAATAATATATCTTGTTTACCAAGATAATAGAATAAAAGGAAATTACTAGAAAATTAAACTAATTAATAATATAGAAATACTAAATAATAATAGTAAGAAAAATATCCTAATGATCAGGGTGGTATCATTACTCCCGCCCCTCAAAACACCTTGTCTTCAAGGTGTGGCTATAAACATTATTGATTCCGGGATCCCATACTTTCCTTTTGTAGTTTCATCTTTCATGAAGCACAATAAGACGGGCCAACACACCAAGTAGACGACTCATTTTTCTGCCAAGAATAAGTTTAAAATTGCAGCTTCTCTTCTATCCCGTACAAACTTTTTTCCATGTTGAGATAAGACCAATATAAACAACTCATTTCCAGCCCCATCGCTAGTTTAAGTTCTCCTTTAATAAACTTTCTAGCCAAACCTACAATTACCCTATCACTAATTGTAGGCTCCCATTCTAATCAACAATCTACACATAAAGGTGGTGACTTGATGGTGTTCATGGTGGTGTTGGTGGTGATGGATGTGGCGGTGATGGAGTGAGGTGAGAGAGAGATAGAGATGGAATGAACCTTTGTATTATCACACACTATAAACACACACAAGCACACACATGAATGAATAATGTATGCTTACATATAGTCCATACCAAAGCTTTATGGGCTTGAGTTGGGCTTTTAGTTCTCGTGGGCTTGGCCTATTCTTCTAGCCTATTAGATTTCTATCAAATGCCCATTACTTAGACTCTTACATATTACATACAATCGTTACATAGTTCTTAAATATGGAATGACCATCACTTCTATTACTTTCTACTAAAGTAATGCTAACAATCTCCCCCTAAGGGATGTCATTCTGAAGTCATTCCTTAGTTGTCTTGGATGAGTTGTTGTGAATTGGTCTTCTTTACTCTTGCTCTTTGAACATATAACGTTGTGTAAGATGTGTCTTTATTCTTCGTTCTTTTCCATGCTTTGTGATCTCGTGATATAGAGTTGTTGTCGTTACTTGTCTTTTCTTGCCTTGATCGATAATCTTCATATTCGACTTTATCTTTGTCTTCACATCATTCTCATATGTCTTGTATAGCTTTGATCTTCATCCTTGAGCTTTCATCATTTCTTGGATGTGTTCTTGACTTTGTTCGGTTAGATCTTCGACTTTGATGATTCATCTTTGTGATCATAGATAGATTATGTATTGACCCGGTTTCTGTCCTAAGTTTATGTAGGGCTATTTCTTTTCACCCTTTCATTAACCTTTTCTTTTTAATTCTTCAACCCCTTCTTTCCCCTTTTTCTCAATTACTCATTTTTCCTCATACCTAAGGACTTCTACACTAACTAGTGGATTGTCCCTGGGTAGATCCTTCCGGCTCTCGCTGGATCATGGGATAAAACCTAAACTTAACCTCCTTATATATTCATAAGCATAAGAGTTGGTTTTGGTTTGTTGAAACGTTTACAGCCATAAATCAATTTGAAATTCGATTAATGTGTTTAAGAAAAACTTGTTTTGATCACACATCGAAAGTTTTCTTTTTGAAGAACTACTCCCCCTACACATGTGCTTTTGAAAGATTTTGTAAACAATTGCTTCACGTTCACGTATAGCTCATGTTACCAATTGTAAGATTTTGCACATGATGGTTTAAGTAAAATCACCTTTAAATTTGTGAATTATTCAAATAAGATTAGACTTTGCGAGACACGTTTACGTACACTAGTTAAAGAGATACATCATCAGCTTTTAGGTAATGACTGGCTCTAATAACTAAGATACATCATCAGCTTTTAGGTAATGACTGGCTCTAATAACTGACTTAAAATTATTACCTGTCACGGTGCAAGTCTATTCGAAATTATCACATTTGAGTAGAGCTAAATGAATGTTTTAAGATTCATTTCAAATCACAAATTCATAAGATCACTTTTTCAATCACGTTTTTCTCCCCCTAAAAAATAGCATATCATGATATATTTTTTTTAATATCACCGATGTTTTTTGAAAAGCATTTGGAGAGCTTAACGAATGTTTAAGCATGTAAAATTTTCTTAAAAAGTTTATACTCCCTTTTCTTCATTAAAGCATTTTGATATAACTAACGAAATGAGCTTATCGAAAGTTTATCATTTGAAAGTTTTGAAGAGAGTTATCTTTAAGCACATTAAGATTTTTGTTTTACACGTAGAGACTAAAAAGTTCTTTGTGTCAAACATTTGTTTAAGAGTAGGTGCTAAAGATTGATTTTTTGTTTTGAAATATTTTCATTTGTAAACGAATGTTTTTCAAATAGAAAAGAATTCTTGTTGTTAAAAGCTTGAGTTGTGTACTGATGTATACACAAGTCTTTTGATAAAAACGAGTCTTGGGTTCTAAAATCTTTTTGTTTGTTTATACTCGAACATAGTTTGAAAAGATTTTTTCTTGAAGTGCGAGTTCTAAGCTGAAATACTTAGAAGTCATTTGAATTTTTGAAAAATTTCAAAGATTTTTGACAATCTAAAAAATTTGAGTAAATTTTTCAAAAATTAAGAAAATTTCTCTTCATTTTCGTTTTAGCAAAGAATGCACTGATGCGTACAAAATTCGCTTTTTTGAAATTCAAGTTACAGTCTGTCATTTAACTACGATTTAAGATCATTTGAGGACCAAACTTTTTTTACATACCAAGGGACTAATCTCCACCCTCATCTTTATTTGATCTAATGGATGAGATTATCCCAACAATTTAAAAAACCCACTTTCATCCTTTTTTTTTCCAATATTAATATCTTTCAAACCGTTAATCGTTAAGCGAAAAAAAATATGCCGTTACGACGAGCATTTAATTATCTTTCTATAGATAGGCAATTTGATATATTTTCGACAATTTTTTTTTTTTCATTTTTTTACGTTTTTTTTCGTGGCCGAAAAAATCATATATGATATATCATATATGTTATTACATATCATATATGATATATATGATATATCATATATGATATATATGATATATCATATATGATATTATATCATATATGATATTATATGTAATATCATAATGATATATCATATATATCATATATGATATGTAATATCATATATGATATATCATATATGATTTTTTCGGCTACGAAAAAAAACGTGAAAAAAATGATTTTTTTTTTGTCGAAAGTATATCAAAATGCCCGTCTATAGAAAGATAATTAAATGCTTGTCGCGATGGTGTAATTATTTTCGCTTAACGATTAACGGTTTAAGAGATATTTAAATTATAAAAAATGGGTGAAATATTAAATGCTTTTAATCTCAACCATTGATTTCTTTTTAGATGGATGGTGGGGATGAGTCCCTTGGTATGTGAGGAATGTTTGGTTTCTAAAATAACTCGACTCTTTAACTACAAGTCATTTTAAAGTCCTTGTTTTGAAATCTTTTGGAGGTGATGTACCTGGACTTTCTTTTAAAAGATTTCACGTTGAAATGCGAGTCATACACTGTTATATGTGTATAAGTCATAATGATAAAACTAAAAAAAAATAAAAAAAATAGAATTCAAGTAAAATATTTTTGATTTTTGAGAATTTTTGAATTTTTTGTGTGTTTTTTTTTTTTTTCATTTTCTATTGTTTTTGTATTTTTCAAAGTTTATATTTTTGTATTTTGTTTTTATGGGTTTTTGCAATTTTGTATTTTGTTTTTCAAAAAGTATTTACTGATAAAGCGAAGTCTTTTTGGTTTTGAAAATCTTAAGATGATTCGAGAAGACTCTCTAACTTTTCTGGAGTTAGGCTTTGTGTTAGCATTGATAAAAAGTGATGGTCATTTTCAACTTTGAAAAGTGTCGTAGATTATTTAGTAAGAATAGTCAAAGGGCTCATGGACTAATCTAAGATGTTATAAGTAATGTTGTAATTGTCCAATCCATAGTCCATGATAGATCCAGCCCATAGAAAGCCCATGTGGCTCACTAGCTTTGTACAATAAATACCTAACCACACCTCATTTGTATGTGTACTTTAGAGGTGTGCATTGTGTGAGGACGTGTGTATGTGTTTGTGTGTGTTTTAATATAATTTTTCTTCATCTCTTATGCTCTCTTATATATAGATACACGACATACATTCATACGATCCATCTTGTGCTTATATACGATTCATATATTGTGTGTGATAGAGTTAGATACACGGCCTTAAAAGTGGTATCAATAGCCAAACATCGATTTAGGAGTGAGTTTGTTTCGTTTTTTGATCGAATTCGACTAAAAGTTGCGTTTTTTATCCATCAAAATGTTAGCTTTTTGTCAAAAGCTTTGATTTTTACGTATTTTTAGGTTAAAAGTTGTTGTTTTTCATAGTCGTCTACTTTTTTTTAGTGAGTTTTGGTATTTACATCGAATCTATATCACAAAAAACTGGTTTTGTATAGTGAAAAAGGTTTTGGTTTTTTATCAAAATTGGTCAAAGTTGAATATAGGCGATAAAGGTTGAAACTTCATAGTTATTTAAGAGTTTTGAAGATATTTGATCGAGAAAATCAGCTTAGAAGTTTGTTATTTAGTCGCTATATTGATCTTTAATGAAGCAGTCCATTTGTCGAAATTGGTTTAAGGGTTTGTCACATTTCAGATATTTAAGGGTTTGTCGCATTTATGATTTTCTAGGGTTTGTTGAAATTCAGTTTTCTAGGGTTTGTCGAAATTCAGCTTTCTAGGGTTTGTCGCAATTCAGATTTGAACTAGTTATCAGAATTCAGTGAGAACTTGGTTACTTCGAGATCAATCGAGAACTCAGTATTCCCGTGCTTGTATAAGTGTGTGGAATACTTCGACTAAGAAAACATCTTCTAATTTGTACGAATTAGATAGATTTTATCGGAATTCCAAATTCATCGAAATTGCACATTTCTGTCGAAATTGAAATTTTGTCGAAATTGTATAATTTTGTCGAAATTGAAATTTCATCAAAATTGTGATTTTGTCGGAATTGGGATTTTGTGATTTTGTTGGAATTGTGATCTTGTGATTTTGTAGGAATTGTGATTTTTGTCGAAATTGTATAATTTCCTAATTCCATCGAAGTTGCCCTAGCTCATCGGAATTCATCATATCCATCGGAATTCACCATAATCCATCGGAATTGACTTCTGCTTGATTTTTTAAAGACTAAATTTCAAACGATCATAAGTTTAAGACCAGAATTTCACTATAACAACTGAATTTAACCTTCACCAAACACAACTCCTATATCGTTGAACTGATCCAAGATCAACTTTATCATACAGAACTTCCTCAATGGCAACTCAGCAAGACATTCATGCAGCCGGTGCAAAAAACCGTCCTCCTATGCTTGAACATGTTGGATATCTTCCTTGGACAAGTTGTATGCTTCGTTACATCAAAACCAAGCCTGATGGAAAACTCTTGCTCCAATCTATTAAGAATGGACCCTTCAAGCCTCGTCGGATTCAAGACCCGGGAGATCCAAATAGAACACCTCCTGTTCCACCGTTCTTTCGTGAACAAGCAGAAACAGAATACACAGAAGAAGACTGGAAGCAAATAGCAGCTGATGATATGGCAATGCACTTAATCCAACTAGGATTACCACGAGAAATCTATGCAGCTGTTAACAGTTGTAAAACTGCCTATGACATGTGAGAACGAGTTAGAAGGCTTTGTCATGGCACAGAAATAGGGCAACAAGATGTTGAAAACAAGCTACTAATTGAATGGGAGAAGTTTACATCCACTCCTGGAGAATCCATTGAATCCTACTATACCAGGTTTTGCACTCTAATGAACGAGCTAATCAGAAACAAATTGACACCAAGACAAATCGTAAGCAACATCAAGTTCATCAACAATCTTCAAGAAGAATGGGGACGATATGTCACTATTGTCAACCAAACCAAGGATCTACACCAAGTGAACTATGATCAGCTTTATGATTTTCTGAAGCGAAACCAGGCTGAGGCTAATGAAGTCAGGAAAGAGAGATTAGCAAAGAATCATGATCCTCTTGCATTAGTTGCTGAAACACCAACACCTGTACCAGTGAATACACAACCATCATCATCCTCCACTCACAACTACATGCAACAACAATATGTTCCACAACAACAAACTGCTGTCATACAACAACAACAATTCTACCCACAACAACAACAAGTTATTTCACAAAAACAATATCCACAATTCCAAGAACAAGAGTTCACTGACAGTGATGAGTCTACTGCTGCTTTGACACAAGCATTTGCTTACTTGACAAAGGCATTCCAAGGACGTTATTCCACACCAACTAACAACAACCAAAGAATTTCATCGAACACTCGCAACAGGCAGATTGCACAGCCGAGTTTCAATATGGGTCAACAAGGACAGATGGTTAGAGTCAAGGTTGTCAGGATCGGGATCCTACCTAGGATCGTTTTCGGCTTTGCAAGATCGGGATCGTAGGATCGTAGGATCGGATCCTACCTAGGATCGTTTTCGGCTTTTCCTTTACATATGTATACAAACCATTTTTAAAAACCTTCCTCTAAAAAAAAGTCAAAAAAAGTCAAAAAAAACAGGATCGGATCGTTCACGATCCTACGAGCGATCCCACGATCCTATAACGATCCTACCTGAAAAAAGGGTTACCAACAGGATCGGATCGTTCACGATCCTACGATCCTACGAGCGATCCTACGATCCTGTAACGATCCTACCTGAATTACGATCCCGTAACGATCCTGCTCGTTTTGTGTGTGTAGGATCGTAGGATCGTACGATCCTACGAGCAGGATCGCGATCCTGACAACCTTGGTTGGAGTTATTGAGAATCAGCAAGGATATGCTACTAGATTTCAGATAGGTAATCAAGGGCAGTATGCAGGAAATCAGATGGGTCAGTATCCAGGGAATCATATGGGTCAAGTTATTGGAAATCAAAGGGGTAAGAATGTTGGGAATCAGACAGTGGGTAATCAGATTGGAAAAGTTGCTGCTCCAGCTGCTGGGAATTATGGAAATATGAATCAGGGTAATCCAGTAAAGTGTTTTAACTGTCAGGGAGTCGGTCACTTGGCAAGGAACTGTCCCACCAAGATAAAAAAGAAAGATCCAGCTTATCTGCAGAAAGCATTGATGTTGGCACAAAAGGAAACGGCAGGGTTTCAGTTGAATGCAGAAGAAAATGATTTTATGGCTCTCATGGATGATATGGAAGACATTGAAGACATCGATGCAAACTGCATACGGATTCTGACACACCTCCTGTTTATGACACCAATGCAGTCTCTGAGGTACTATCATTCAATATATGCCACAATAATGAAATATTTGATATGTATCCTCATGAGGAACAACATCTTGAGACTCCAACACCCACTTATGATGCATACATGGACACGCCAAGCAGTAGCAATATTGATTTGGCAACTCCAGATATGAATCATAATGGAGGCTTAGAGTCACAGCATACTGAGAATGATGAGGAAACATGTGCTCTCTTTGAATCATTATTGAATAATTGTAGTATTGAAATTAAAAAGGTAAAAAAGGTCAATCGCGATGTTAAGGCCGCGAATGAGAAAATGACCGCTGAGCTTGAGAGGTATAAGGAAAACCAAAAAGTTTTTGAGTTCAATAACAAACGACAGACAGAATTAGAAACTGGTTATCAAAATTCCATTTTAAGAGAAAAACAATTGCAAATCAAGTTTGACACACTTAATGTTAACTTAAACATGAAAATAAAATCCTTAAACGCGGAAATTTCTGATTTAAAAAACCAACTTTCTAAACAAAAATCAGCTTGTTCTGATCTTGAAAAAGAAAAGAAACAGTTGAAAGCAGATTTTTCAAAACGAGAAAATGATCTTCTTGATGAAATCATTGAGAAACAAGAAACAATCAAAAAGTTGGAAGATTTTCTTGTGAAAATGGGTCATTCTGCTCAAACAATTCATATGCTAATTAAAGATCCAAACCCGCTTTTGCACACAATGAAGAAAATGGCTATCGGTTGTGAAAACCCTTATACTCTCAAGAAAGCTCAGAAAGAACAGAATGTTTTGTATAATGGTAATATGATATATGCTAAACATGATCCTCCCTCTGTTCGGGATTCTGATGAAACAATTGAGCTTGCTGAAGAGAGTCGAATCAAAATGAAACAAAAGAACCCATAAATAAAACCAATTGATTATAAAAAACTTAACATACTTTCTGGAGTAAAATTTGTTCAACAAAAACAAACACCAAAGGTTTCCAAAAAAACCAGTTGTTTCGACAAAACAAAAAGTTGTTTCTAAAAATCTTTCAAACTTAGAACAAATGTCCTCAAGCAATCCTTTTAAAACAAGTGCCACTAGAGGATATTTGGATGATCTTAAAAAGAGAATTGAAACACTTCAAAGTATTGTTGCATCCAAAACAAATATTAGTATCAACAACTGGCATTCAAGTTTTCATGCTGAAATGAAAAAGGTGTTTGAATCAGAAATTACTACTTCACTAAATGCAATCATGCGAGAGTAATTCATCTTGAACAAGTAATTTTGAAAGAAACAGTCGACTTTGTCAAGGACCACAAATCCCTGGTTAAGGAAGCTAATGAAAATATTGAAAACATCAAAGTTTTGGAAAACCTTAATGATTCTCTCTTCGAAGCAGCTTTGTCGACCAATATTATGTCCATCATTTTACAAACATATTCTGTTGAAGATGATGAAAGACTGAGAGCTGAGACTTCTGCAATTGTTTTAAAATATGAAAATGCTCTTGTTAAACTTGAAAAAGAAAATGTATCATATTTTAAAAAACTTGATCGAAAAATCAAGGAATGCAAGTATGACAAATTGTCGTATGAGCGTGCCTAAAAGGAAATGAAAGAGCAAGATGATCTTTTGAGGTCTCAGCTGGAAAGTCAAAAAGGGAAGGGTATGGAAACTAAGTTTGCAAAACCATCGACTTCGGATAAACTGGTTGTTAAACCAAAAATGTCAATTTCTTAATCCGTTCCAAAAGTTGATGTGAAAAATGATTTGACAAAACCAGTCACTCCAACACCCTTGCCCAAGTCTAATGGAAAAGTAAATATTGTTTATAAAAGAAAAGCAGTTGTCGAAACATCAAATGTGATAGCACCTGGTCTTTATAGGATTAGTCCCACTATTGCGTCTGCCTCAACATCTCAAACATATAGGGCAATAGATAAGAGCGTTAAAGATAATCCAAAAGAGACTAGGAATGCTAGAACAACTTCTCAGGACAACAATATAAATCCTAATGTGTGTGCCTTACCTTCTACAGGTTTAGAAAGCACCTCTAAGAGCAGCAGACTACAGCCTAAGAGCAATACAAGGAACAATAGAGTCTCGCCTGTCTCTAAGAGTAGATGCGAGAATAAAGTTGAAGAAGTAGAAGAACACCCTAGGAATTTATCGCTTTCTAATAAGAAAAATATGTCATCTGAATGTAATGTTAAAAGTACTATTTCTAGTGCATGTAATGACTCAGTTTGTTTAATGTGCAAGAAATCTTTATCTAATGATGTTTGTGATGATTATGTTTCTAAGAATGTGAATGTTACATTTGAACAGAAGGATGTTCCTCAAGGAACTAGTGCTAGATCTAGATATATAAAACGACTAATTGCAGGATGTAGATCAACCACTAGTAGTCATATACCTAGGAACTGTCTTAAGTATTGTGTATGGAAACCAACGGGTAGAGAATTCATACTTGAGAATGGAAAATTAAAAGTGGTTCCAATTAAACCAGTAGAAACCTGCTATGAGTATGATTCGGATGTTACCTCTAACCCCATGGAACCAAATGTTAAACGGTTTCCAAATGCAAAATCTTCTGTTCTCCGCAGGTGATGCGTGGTTTTGCGACCTTACAACAGGTTTTACCTCTCGAGGGATCTCAAGAGGCTTGCAATCCCCACCAGGCAGTGTACCTGACCGATGTAGTATAGTGTAGTGGCAAGTACCGGGGGATTGATCGTTCTCTAGGGGAATAGTGTTGTTAGGATTGAAAAACTACTCTAATAGGTCTAAGGGTGAGGGAAGATTCTTTTTGTATTTTTATATTTTATGGAAAGCAAGTAAAATCTCGGGTTTGAAGGAGTGGGCGGAATTAGTTGCTAGTCAACTAACCCAAATAACTACAATTGCAAATAAAATAAAATAACTGAAAATAAAAGGTTGTGGAACTTATATGGAGAGAAATGTGTTTACTTAGATTTCCTTACTCCCTAACTATCTTTTACCGGTTGATTAGTGTGTATTAATTGCGTGGATGACGGGTGTATTCCTTAATACCAATCGTGGGGGGGGGGGGGGGGGGGGCGTACGTACTTTCCCAACTCTACAAGCTCCTACTTCACTTCTATGTCGAGCCGGCTAAGAAGCTCCTAACATGGGATCACTAGAATTCGCTCATGCATTAAATACAACCATAAAAACCTTAGTACGCATTGGTTCATGTTTCTTAAGACGTTCAAGCAAGTTACCGTATAGGAGGTTAGCCAGTTTTCTTAAGCCTAACATCGATAAAAAATCATCCAATACAATTAATAACACACCAACAACTAATAATCAATAGTTAGGTTTCATTATATCTAAGCAAACACAAGATAAATCTAGCCTAGCATGTTAATTAAAAGACAAGAACAAGATATAATCAAACAACACATAGACATATTGAATGATTAAATGATTACTTATCTTCAATTAAACATGGGAGATCCAAGGGTATAAAACCCTTAAAAATGGCAGAAAATTCGTCTTAGGGTTTCTCCTCACAAAGTTGCACACAATGAATAAAAATTGCAAAACTATATATAGAGTTTAGGGTTTGACGGCGTCACGTTGTAGTTGGTGACGCCGTCACCTCGCCGCGGCTAGGGTTCCCGGATGGTCTTCCTGACGCCGTTCCTCTTTAATCCTCAAAAATCCTCTCTGGCGCGTCAAGGGTTGACGCCGTCAGAATTGTGCTCGACGCCGTCTCTCTTTAACTTAGACCGTGACGACCTTGATCACCTTAAAGGGTGACGCCGTCAGATTTCCATTGTAAAACTCTCTGGCGCGTCACGTGTATTTTGTCATATCTACCTCTTTTGCCAAGCCGTGACGCCGTCAGGAGCAATCCTTGACGCCGTCACGTGTACTTTTCCAGCAGCTTTGGAGACTTTTTCGTTTTCTTCACTTTTATGCTCCAAAAACGTCCAAAATGCTTCCTTTTCCAGATTTCTTCTCCAAAGTACCTAAAATGACAAAAGGAACGATTTAGGGCAATATTTGATCAAATAAATATGATTTAGGGCTTAAATGACCCCCTAAAAGCGGTACACTTTTCGCTTCATCAAATACCCTTACACTTGAGATTTGCTTGTCCTCAAGCAAATGCGCTTTTATTCTAATCAAAATACAAGTTAGGGGTCATTTAACGCTAATATAAAAGTAATTACAACAAATAGTCGTTCCACTTTAATCATAATAAGCACGGAGATTACAAACTAGCACCTCACAAGTAGTGTTTAGATACTCACATCTCTCAGGTGTCATAAAAGTATATCTCATAAATGAAAACGGATAATATCTCTCACTACCTGTCATAGCAAATAGATTACCATAGGCTTGGGAAAGGATCAAAAACCTCCTTCACTAGGCGTAAGCACCTAAGATAAACTATCAAAGAGGGCTTTTAAACGGGTTATAACGTTAGGTGTAGGGATATGATAAACACGGATTTGTTGGATAAGGGATATTTTACTGGTGGCGAGTTAAAGATCTTGGTTGATTACAAGTACAATATGGCGTTGCTAAGCCAAGACTAGACTCGACTTAAGCTAAAAACAAAATAACAAAAACATAAAATAAAAATAAAACGGGATGGTAGTCCGTATGTTTTTTCTACTTTTCTTTTTCTCATTTTTTTGTATTTTTCTTGATTTTTTCGATTTTTTTTTTTTTTTTTTTTTTTTTTTTTTTTTTTTTTTTTTTTTTGACATACACTCTTGCCCTACCATCCAAAATAATACATCATAGGGGCGTTGCATCCCCTTACACTTGAACTTTTACATAACTTAACAAATAACTATTCTAATGACTCGAATTAAGATAATCGAAACACTTGGAGTACTTTTAAAATATTTAGCACATATGGGGGTAATAATGTTGTTCTTCCCCATTACTCAATTACACTAGTACTTTACCCATGAGTCCCAATCGTCCCAAAACAATATGTACAAGGATATGACTCGACTTAGCAACCATGTAATCAATTAGATAATTAACTTGGGGTTTAAACAAATGTTGTCACAATAATGCACTAAAAATGAGTGCATACAAGGTAGGCTAAGGCGATTTGGGTGTACATTTAAGTGGGGTATAAACAAATTCTTCCTTTAAGTAAAATGCTTAAAGTTAGAAACGAAAAGATAGGCTCTGAGGGGTGTACTAGGGGTATCGTGTACTAAAAATGAGTACAACGCAAAGGGTGTGGGAGAATTACATGACCAATGTAGCCAATGTAATTATGACAAAAACACAGGTGTAAAACAATGGGTTAATCCTAATGCCTCTTATCATGTAGTAAATCTAACTACACGAATGTAGTCTCACTTGTGGCCTCGGAATGGTCCTAACGCAAGTTCTAGAATCTAAGTGCTACCGGTACACACATCATAGCATAAATGCTTTTCCTACCAATTCTAGGGGCGAACCTCACATATTTGGGGGTGGAAAATTTTTTAGTGGTACGGTTTTTTGTGCTAGTCATATAACTCCTATCCATGAGACGCTCATTAAGATCAAAGTTTCACTCCTATATGTTGTAAAAAATTTTAAATTTGGCACTAAAATTGCCCTAACAGGTATTTCTCTCAGTTTTATTACACATCTACCATCAAACAAACAAAAATCAAGTGCAATTGTATTCTCTAAGGTATCATCATTTACCCTCCCCTTACACTTAAGCTGAACATTGTCCCCAATGTTCAAATAACAAGATGTAAAAGTAAATATGATAAAAGAATGAAATCAAATACTCCCCTGATTCGTTTGGTGGATAAAGAGGTAACATGGTTAGATCTTCTTCCAAGATAATGTAGAAGCTCCAAGACTAATGCATCGCTAAAAGCTAGATTCCACATACATCTCCTTGTCCAAAATAACCTGTTAAACCTGAGAAAACAAACACGAAAACCTGCATAACATCGGCGAGATAAATCTATATAAGGATATAATGCTTGTGGAATGATTATTTTGCAGATTCCTGGAGTTTATAAGTTAGAGATTTAATAAAAACTTTTTATGATTCCGGTAGAAAAACAAAACTTTCAAAAATTTCAGAAAATTAAAACCTGACGCCGTCAGGTTGTAAGGCCTGACGCCGTCAGAAATGATCTGACAGAATTCTCATGTTAAGTTTCCGGAAAATTTCTGGAAAAACCTATACCTTACTTCCTGGAAATCCTGCAAAACATCATTATGACTCGATACAAGCATTTGACTCAAACAATTACTAATATGTATGTTAATTTATTATTGTTACGATTCATGTTCATTTGTTCTAATAAACCGATTTAGATTTCCCTTACACTTATCTTTTGCAAAATACCTTTATATGTAGTTAAGACGAAGTTAAAAACAAGATAAAACATTTTCACAATTTAGTTTCGAACATGAATCAATAATAATAAAAATTAAACTTACATACAGAAGCAAATAAAATCAAACAAACAAATAAATAAACACACAAAGCAAATAAAGCTTGGGTTGCCTCCCAAGAAGCGCTTTTCTTTATTAACGAGTCTTGTAGCTAGACTCAAAGTCCGGCTTATCTAGTGTCGCTTATGCTCACGTATCCGAGTGTGAGCCATCTAATTGTTGCCTCATCCTTCTTGTATTCATCATTCAGCTCCAGACATCCATGATAATATCTCTTATTTTTCTCATGTGGATATTTGAGCCCCTTTCTCTTATCATTCTCACTTAACAAGTCAATAGGCACAAGTCTATTGCAAGATTCAATGGAGAAGTTCTTAAACCTAGGATGTGATCGGGGCATTTGGTAAACAAAATCTTCATCCCCATCCGAGAATGTAATTAACCCGTCCACAAGTTTTTCGTCAAGGTTGGTCAACCTTTTGAAGGGTTCTCCAAAAATGACTTGGGTTAATTTGTTATCAATAAATTCTCCTAAGTTCTCCATAACCATAAAATCCACCAAATATACAAAACTTCCTACGAATACGTGTAGTGACTTAATCCTAGCAACAATGTTATCTCCTTGATATTCTAGCTCATCTACCATGATTTTATTATAGTTAGCGCGAGAGATAATGTTCATAGGCAAAGATGAGTTAAGATAAGCATGAAAACTATGATAACCAATCTTACACGGAAATTGCATGTTAAAGAGGCTATCCTTTTCGATCTTAGTCCTAGGGTCAACATACTTAAAGGGATCAATTTCCTCTTTTCCCCATTCCTCGTTAACTACTTCTCCATTACCAGCATCCTCATCGGAGTCTGAGTCGTAAAATGGACTAACTGCATAGTCATTCTCATGGTCAGACTCCTCCATCTCATAATCGTTACCAAAGTGGTGGTCGGGTGAAAGGTTGTTGTTTTCTACGATGGGGGCGGGAACGGGTAGTTGGAAGTTTGCACGGCGGAAAATACGAATAACAGGGATCAAGCGATCACTATTACTCATGAGGTAGGTGGAAGGTGTCACAAACAAAAGTACAAAGAAATAAGATAGACTAAAGAAAACCTAGAAAAATGAAATAAAAATCTCACTAGAAAGGAATCTAGTGAGTAGACCTAATAAAATAAAAATTCAACCTAAACAATAACTATTCCCCGGCAGTGGCGCCAAAAACTTGATGCGTGGTTTTGCGACCTTACAACAGGTTTTACCTCTCGAGGGATCTCAAGAGGCTTGCAATCCCCACCAGGCAGTGTACCTGACCGATGTAGTATAGTGTAGTGGCAAGTACCGGGGGATTGATCGTTCTCTAGGGGAATAGTGTCGTTAGGATTGAAAAACTACTCTAATAGGTCTAAGGGTGAGGGAAGATTCTTTTTGTATTTTTATATTTTATGGAAAGCAAGTAAAATCTCGGGTTTGAAGGAGTGGGCGGAATTAGTTGCTAGTCAACTAACCCAAATAACTACAATTGCAAATAAAATAAAATGACTGAAAATAAAAGGTTGTGGAACTTATATGGAGAGAAATGTGTTTACTTAGATTTCCTTACTCCCTAACTATCTTTTACCGGTTGATTAGTGTCTATTAATTGCGTGGATGACGGGTGTATTCCTTAATACCAATCGTGGGGTGGCGTACGTACTTCCCCAACTCTACAAGCTCCTACTTCACTCCTATGTCGAGCCGGCTAAGAAGCTCCTAACATGGGATCACTAGAATTCGCTCATGCATTAAATACAACCATAAAAACCTTAGTACGCATTGGTTCATGTTTCTTAAGACGTTCAAGCAAGTTACCGTATAGGAGGTTAGCCAGTTTTCTTAAGCCTAACATCGATAAACAATCATCCAATACAATTAATAACATACCAACAACTAATAATCAATAGTTAGGTTTCATTAGATCTAAGCAAACACAAGATAAATCTAGCCTAGCATGTTAATTAAAAGACAAGAACAAGATATAATCAAACAACACATAGACATATTGAATGATTAAATGATTACTTATCTTCAATTAAACATGGGAGATCCAAGGGTATAAAACCCTTAAAAATGGCAGAAAATTCGTCTTAGGGTTTCTCCTCACAAAGTTGCACACAATGAATAAAAATTGCAAAACTATATATAGAGTTTAGGGTCTGACGGCGTCACGTTGTAGTAGGTGACGCCGTCACCTCGCCGCGGCTAGGGTTCCCGGATGGTCTTCCTGACGCCGTTCCTCTTTAATCCTCAAAAATCCTCTCTGGCGCGTCAAGGGTTGACGCCGTCAGAATTGTGCTCGACGCCGTCTCTCTTTAACTTAGACCGTGACGACCTTGATCACCTTAAAGGGTGACGCCATCAGATTTCCATTGTAAAACTCTCTGGCGCGTCACGTGTATTTTGTCATATCCACCTCTTTTGCCAAGCCGTGACGCCATCAGGAGCAATCCTTGACGCCGTCACGTGTACTTTTCCAGCAGCTTTGGAGACTTTTTCGTTTTCTTCACTTTTATGCTCCAAAAACGTCCAAAATGCTTCCTTTTTCAGATTTCTTCTCCAAAGTACCTAAAATGACAAAAGGAACGATTTAGGGCAATATTTGATCAAATAAATACGATTTAGAGCTTAAATGACCCCCTAAAAGCGGTACATTTTTTGCTTCATCAACAGGTTATCGAAATATGTCTTTGGATTGTCGACTCGGGTTGCTCCAAACACATGACCGGGAATCTAAAGCTGCTGATCAACTTCGTATGGAAATTCATGGGAACTGTACGCTTTGGAAATGATCATGTAGCAGCTATTCTGGGTTATGGAGATCTTCTATTTGGGAATTACTTAATCACTCGAGTTTACTACATCGAAGGGTTGAGACACAACTTGTTTTCAGTCGGACAGTTTTGTGATGCAGATTTAGAGGTTGCATTTAGGAGAAACACTTGCTTCGTTAGAAATTTGATTGGCGATGATCTCTTAACTAGGAATCATGGCACCAACTTATTTGCTATTGACATCAACCAAATGGCCTCTTCATCACCAATTGTCTTATGACAAGAGAATGCGAAACAAAGTCCTGGCTGTGGCATAGAAGATTATCCCATCTCAATTTTGACATCGTCAACAAGCTAGCCAGAGGCAACATCGTCAACGGACTTCCTAAGTTCAAATACACCAAGGATCACTTATGTCCATCATGCGAACAAGGTAAAACCAAAAGGGCAACATATATACCTAAAACCGTACCCAATTTGGAAGCAAAGTTACATATGTTGCATATGGACTTATGTGGCCCAATAAGAGTTGAAAGCATTAATGGGAAGAAGTATAGTCTTGTTATTGTCGATGACTATTCAAGGTATACATGGGTAAAGTTTCTGAGGTCAAAAGACGAAGCACCAGGCATCATCATCACCTTTTTGAAGCGAATTCAAGTCTTACTTCAAGCTCCAGTAAGGATGGTAAGAACAGAAAATGGCACAGAATTCACAAACCATGAGTTAAGAACCTACTTTGAAGATGCTGGAATAACACACCAGACATCTGTTATTAGAACTCCACAGCAGAATGAGGTAGTTGAAAGAAGAAACAGAACTCTTGTGGAAGCTGCTCGCACAATGCTGATTTATTCTAGTGTACCGTTATTCTTATGGGCTGGTGCTGTTGCCACTGCTTGTTTTACTCAGAACCGTTCCCTAATCCATTCAAGATTCAATAAAACCTTATATGAACTAGTGAACAAAAGAAAACTTGATATCTCTTACCTTCACATGTTTGGCGCTTTGTGCTACCTAACAAACGACAGAAAAGATCTAGGGAAGTTAAAAGCTAAGGGTGATATTGGAATCTTTATTGGTTACTTAGAAAACTCGAGGGCATTCAGGGTGTATAACAGAAGAACTAAAAGGATAATGGAGATGATGAATGTGAAGTTTGACAAGATTTCACAAATGGCTTCTGGACACAACAGTTCAGAACCCGCGCTTTATAGAAAGGAATGTGCCTAATTAAAATAAAGGTTTTTAATATTTTTTAAGCACTTATCCTAAAAATCTCTATGGCTTTCATATACTTTAGTAAGAAACCCGAGCTACAATGATGACTTCTGATTATTTTAGATCAGGACTCGTAAACATGTCTCGCAACGGTCATCTTCACTGAAAATCGATCAATTCAAATGTGCGAACTCTACCCACCATGTGCAAACTTATCTTAAAATGTATAAGCACATGTGTAGGGGGAGTATTTCAGAAAATGCAAAACTCTCGAAGTGTTAACAAAAATGTGTTTTATTCATAAACACTTTGAGAGATTTTCACAAAAGGTTTTATGGCAAGTGATCAATAAATCTAGGATAATCATGGAGTAATAAGGTGATTATGGTTAGGTTTATGTCCTATGATCCGCCAGAGCTGGAGGGATTTACCCAAGGACATTTCCAATAGAAAAGAATTAGAATTCCTTAGGTAAGATTGAAAAAAGGAGTAAATGAGAAAGGGGAAAGAAGGGGTTGAAGAATGAAAAAGAAAAGTTTATGAAAGGGTGAAAAGAAATAGCCCTCCATGAAAACCTAGGGCAGAAACCGGGTCAATACATCTGCTATCGGTTATCACAAAGTTGATAATGATATTGAAGACAAGACGTCATGGACCCAGTGACACGCTGCACAACCCCTCCTAGCCACTTAGATATCTCTTAAAAGATATTTGTTTCATTTCTCGTGGAGAACCTTGCATAATCTATTGGCCTCTCACTCCAAGATGTGTCGATATTGAAAAGGTGACACTCTGCTCCATGCTTCCGACTACTAAAATCAAAACGCACATAATCGAGTCTAGAGCCATGAGATTCATTAAAAGATCTCTTAGGATACACTTCCAATATAATACACCTGTGTTAAATTAAAAGGAAACAAGTTATACAAGAGTCTTAATGAGATCTACGGATCTTGCCTTATATCATGATGGTTATATGCTTCAAACGGTCTACAGTCGTGAAGTGATACTTTGGTATACTTCAGCGGCCCACCTGAATCGTTGATACACTTTGGTGTATCTGAGTTAGCTCTCTCGGGGGCATCCGATTCAGGAACGGCCTTGGCAAGGATTAGAGAAAGGTTTCACACTATGCTGTTAACGATATCGAAATCCGAACCTGTAAATGCTGGACGATTTATTACTAACTGTTTTATGCAGGTACTGAGGAAAGTCCATCAACCATCATCATATAGCACAACATAATCTCCTCATACTCATACTTATGAAGATCATCCTCAACAAGCTCAAGTGAAAAATGTTCAAGAAAAAAAGGATCAAGTTAAGGACAAAGAATTACGACAAAGTCAAGAAGCTAATGAAGAATGTCAAGAACAAGTTCAAGTATCAAGTGAGGAAGACATAAGCATGAAGTTCAAAGTATTATCAAGAAGTATGAGTATGATGGAAGAGATGACACTGTAAACCCATGAAGATGTTGATCAAAGGAAAGAACGATCTACAGACGATTACTTCAAAGATCACAAAGCATGAAGGAACGAAGAAGCAAGACTATTCTACAACGAAACACAAAGTTCAAGACAATGAAGACTAAAGACCCAATTACAGGGAGCGTCATTTGAATGACCATCCCTTCGGGGGAGATTGTTAGCATTGATAAAAAGCGATGGTCATTTACAACTTTGAAAAGTGTCGTAGATTATTTAGTAAGAATAGTCAAAGGGCTCATGGACTAATCTAATATGTTATAAGTAATGTTGTAATTGTCCAATCCATAGTCCATGATAGATCCGGCCCATAGAAAGCCCATGTGGCTCACTAGCTTTGTACTATAAATACCTCACCACACTTTATTTGTATGTGTGCTTTAGAGGTGTACATTGTGTGAGGACGTGTGTGTATGTTTGTGTATGTTTTAATATAACTTTTCTTCATCTCTTATGCTCTCTTATATATAGATACACGACATACATTCATACAATCCATCTTGTGCTTATATACGATTCATATATTGTGTGTGATAGAGTTAGATACACGGCCTTACACTTCGCATTCCAATTCGATGAACTAAATACTTAAACCTTTCTTTTGGACGGGCTTTAGTAAATAGATCCGCAAGTTGGTATTCAGTCCTCACGAAATATAATTCAACTGTACCTTGTTCCACATTCTCTTTGATGAAATGGTAACGAACGTTGATGTGTTTTGTACGTGAGCGTAGTTCAGAATTGCATGAGATGGCGATGGTGCTCTTCGAATCACAATACATAGGTATTTTGTTGAAGTTAAAGCCATAATCTCTGAGCTGTGTGCGCATCCAAAGTACTTGAGTACAACATGCCAATAGAGATACATACTCAGCTTCTGCAGTGGAAAGTGCAGTACAGTCTTGTTTCTTTGAAGACCAGCTTACTAGTTTTTCTCCCAAAAATTAAGCTCCCCCTGACGTACTTTTTGCTTTGTCTCTACATCCTGCATGGTCAGCATCTGAAAAGGCCATGAGATCGAATCCAGATCCTTTCGGATACCATATACCCATGTCGACGGACATACGAAGGTATCGAAAGATTCTTTTAACCACTTTGAGGTGATTCTCTGTTGGCTTTGCCTGAAATCGTGCTAATAAACATACAGAAAAATGAATGTCGGGTCGACTGACTGTTAGATACATGAGAGAACCAATCATGCTCTGATATAGTTTCGGATCAACTAATTTCCCATGTAAATCAGAATCCAGTTTCGTTGTAGTAGTCATTGGGGTACTAGTAGGATCACATTTGTCCATTCCATGTTTCTTAAGGATTTCAAAGGTATATTTGTGTTGATTTAGAAAGATACCAGTTGGGGTTTAATGAATTTGAAGTCCAAGAAAATATTTTAGTTCCCCCATCATTGACATCTCAAATCTGCTCTTCATTAGATTTGAAAATTCTTTTGAAAGTTTTGGATTAGTGGAGCCAAAAATGATGTCATCCACATAAATCTGAATGATCAAGATGTCATTGTGGTATTTTCGTGTAAAAAGTGTTGGATCAACAATACCTTTTGTGAAGTTGTTCTGAAGTAGAAATGAAGTTGTTTTGAAGTAAAAATGATGTCATCCACATAAATCTGAACGATCAAGGCGTGGTCTGGATGTTCCATATCAACAAAGCCTTCGGGTTGACTCACATAAACCACTTCTTTAATAGTGCCATTCAAGAACGTTGTCTTGATATCCATTTGATAGACCGTGATGTTCTTGTGAGCTGCGTAGGCCAGGAATATCCGAACCGCTTCTAGTCTTGCCACTGGCGCGTATGATTCTTCAAAATCTATCCCTTCTTCTTGAGAATATCCTTTAGCCACTAGACGAGCTTTGTTGCGAATTAAAGTAATTTCTTCTTCTTTTTTGTTATTCCATAACCACTTGATATTGATAACCGGTTTGTCGATCGGTCGTTCAACTTTTTCCCAAGAGTCATGTGTTTCATATTGTAGAAGTTCTTCTTGCATCGCTTCTATCCAGCAAGCATTCGCCATTGCTTCACGAATGTTCTTTGGTTCTTCATACATGCATATAGCAAGTGCAAAGATACAAAGTTCTAGATCTGTTGCTAGTCTGCTTCTCGTCATAACTGGCTGTTGTAAATTGCTAAGCACTTGGTGGACTGGATGATCTCTTGTCCATTTAAGTTCTGAAGGATACCGTTTAGTTACCAAATCCGTATTGTTATCCCTAGAAGATGATTCTGCAGATCCCGTTGCTTGATGTTGGGAATTATCACAAGGTTCGAAGAAGACTTAGTGAAGAACAGACTTAAGTTAAGTCTGGTAGCTATGATGTTAAGTCTGGTTGTTAGTTAAGTCTGGTAGTTATGTTAAGTCTTGTTGACTTAATAGTTAAGTCGGGTCAGTAAAGTTAGGAAAGTTTGTTAGTATTAAGTTAGGAAAAGATATGTATGAGTTAGGTATCTTTATAGAAGATACGTAAATATCTTTTCACACGGCTTTGTAATTAGGGTTTCCTTCAAGTATAAAAGGAACCCTAAGGATCATTATTATGTACGTACGAATTGTGTGAGTTAGTGAAATATACAAAGTTAGTTATAAACTCTGTGTTCTTCATTGTTCTTGTTAATTTTCCGCGTTAGCATTAACAATTGTGTAAGAGTTTCTCACTTAGATTGATTTGGATTTATTCAAGTCATCTACTAAGTAATCAAAGGCTACTTAGAGATCCATACAAAACGTGGACCTACAAGTGGTATCAGAGCCTTTAGAGAGACTCTGAATTCGAAGAATGCAACACCACAAACAAATTCTCAATCAATTCACCCTACACAATGTCTGGCCTTGAGCAGCCTATCAACACTGAAACTTTTTCAAACCATAACAGTGAGGATGAGAGATCAAACCATGAAGAAGAAAACCCTGAAACCAGCACCTCTAAATCACAACCAACCATCCCTACAACCACCACCATATCCAACATTAAGCTTCCAATACTGAAGAGAGAAGAATATGATATATGGGCCATGGAGATGGAACATTACTTGGAGTACATTG
Organism: Artemisia tridentata subsp. tridentata; assembly: GCA_021014915.2. Taxonomy (NCBI): domain Eukaryota; kingdom Viridiplantae; phylum Streptophyta; class Magnoliopsida; order Asterales; family Asteraceae; genus Artemisia; species Artemisia tridentata. Next base: position 72,459,247 of record CP139502.1, read on the forward strand.
ACAGTGAAGTTTGGAAGGTTATACAGAAAGGAAATTCAAAGAAAAGGGTTTCAGTTGGTACAGATGGGCAGATTAGAATATTACCACCATTGACTGCTGAGGAGATACGGGCCGTGGAAAAGGAGAAGAAGGCCAGAACCTTACTGCTTATGGCTATTCCAAAGGAGCATCTACAAAGGTTTCATGGTATGATAGATGCCAAGGAGATTTGGGAGGCCATTAAGAAACGTTTTGGAGGGAATGCAAACTCTAAAAAGATGCAGAAGGCTGTTCTTAAACAGAAATTTGAAACATTCAGTGTGTCAAAGGCTGAAGGATTGGAAAAGGGTTATGACAGATATCAACATCTTCTGTCACAGCTAGAGGCACATGGTGCTGCTGTATCTGATGAGGATGCCAATCACAAGTTTCTTAGGTCTCTACCTCAAGAATGGGCAAATGTGTCAATGACTATGAGGATGAAGGATGAAGTTGACTCAATGACCCCAGATGCTGTACAACAATCTTAAAATTTTTGAACGGGACATCAATGAAACCACTCAGGCGTCTCCTAGTTCTTCAAATGTTGCTTTTGTGTCTCAAAGCAAAGGCAGCACTTACAAGGTTAAGTCTGGCAGTGTTAAGTCTGGTATTTATGAAGCTTCTACAAGGGAAAGAACTGCTCCTACAGGCTTTGCAGATGAGGTGATTCACTCATTCTTCGCCAATCAACAAGAAGATGAGAGCTTTATCAGTGAAGATTTGGAGCAGATAAATGATGCTGAGGTAGAAGAGATGGACATCAAATGACACATTGCCATGATTGCTCTGAGGGTAAAAAGGTTTCAAAAGCAGTATGGGAGGTCTATTAAGTTCAATAACAAGTCTCCAGTTGGGTACACTAGAAGGACAGTTGAATGCTACAATTGTCATAAGCATGGACACTTTGCTAGAGACTGCACGGAGAAGTCTGCTGATGGGTATAGGAAGAAATATGAACAGGATGACAAGCTGGAAAGGAATCAGATGAGTATGGTGACATTGGAAGCTGGAGCTATTAACTGGAATGAGCACACAAAGGAGAATGAAGAGTCCAGTCATGCACTCATGGCCATTGGTTCTAGTAATGAGGTACCATTATGTTCCAAATTATGTACTGATTCCTATAATCATGTTAAGGCTTTGTGTGATGAGCAGTTGACACTGATAGGTGACCAAGAAGCACAAATTTTAGCTTATAAAAATGCTCTAAAAACATTAGAAGCACAAAAAGGCACCTTTCAAAAACAACATGCTGATTTAAATGAAAAATTATTCTTTTAGGCTAATAAAATATATGCACAAGATGAAAAAATTAAAAGATATAGACAACTTGGCCTAAGAATACAAAAAGAGAGGGATGATTTGAGAAAACGTGTTGATCAGTGGAATAACTCTAATAACAATCTGTTTAAATGTTGGGATTCTCAAGTGAGGTCAAATAAGAAACATGGCTTAGGGTATGAGGAGGATGAGAAAAAGGCTATATTTAAGCATAGAGAGGATGACTATGAAGGTAAACCTTTATATAATCGGTTTGTTAAGGCTGATGATTTCAAGGGAGTTCCACATCCATTGAGTGGAGACTATACTCCTTTTAAAAAAGAGGAGTTAGATGACTCTCTATTCGTGTATGGAAAAAGAGGTCCTCAAATGCCTGAGTCAACCACCTCATAGGACAAAACTAGTGAGTATTCTACTTGTCAATCTAATGACACTGAAGGATCCATTGGTGATGTCTCTGACAACTCTAAGTCTGAGTCAAAAAGTGAAGTAAAAGAGAGTCCTGAACCTAAGATTGTTACGGAAAGTGAACCTATTGTGACTGAACCAAAACCCCAAACAGTTAAACCTAGTTGTGTCAACCACATAAAATCTCCTAGGGAATCTGTTGCAATGAATGAGTCACCCAAAAATGATAGAGTTCACAGAGAAGTTAGGAGTAGTTACACTTACACTCCTAAGAGATGTTTTGTTTGTGGAAGTTTAAGTCACTTGATTAGAGATTATGACTTTCATGAGAAGAGAATGAAAAGAGAGGCTGAGCTTAAAAGGATGAATGTGAATACTGGTAATGTCAATAGTAAACCAGTGTGGAATAAGGTTAACAGAATCAATCATGCCAACTAATTTGTCCCCAGACCAGCCCAACATGTGAACTCTACCCGACCAAACTTTAACATTAATTCTGGTAGACCAAATATTAAGTCTGGTTTGAGGAAATTTTATTCGGGTAGGCAAAACTTCAATTCTGTGAGGCCTAAAGTCAATTCTGGTTATGCTAATCAAATGAGACCCATACAGCCTTTCCACAAACCACAGGTGAATACATATAATCAAAGAAACCATTTTCATAAATCTTATTCACCTGTGAGGAGACCAATTGCTAAGAATACAGCACAACCTTCAAATTCTAATGCTGTAAAGGGTAATGGGGGTTCTGCTGTTAAGACCTCAACATGTTGGTCTTGGGATCCATTCAAGAATGAATACACCTATAAATCCCAAAGCAACAGTGGATCAGTTTCGTATAAGACTTTTAAATATGTTGATCCACAAGGCGGACCCAAGCCTACTCAGGCATGGGTTCCTAATAGAAACTAACTTCTCTTCTTTTTGTGCAGGATCATCCACTCAGCTATATGGGAGATAGAGGAATTTTTGACAGTGGGTGCTCTGGGCACATGTCTGGTAACAAGGACTATCTGAAGGATTTTCAAGAATTCAAAGGAGATTCTGTTACCTTTGGAGGAAGCAAGGGGCAGATTACTGGAAAAGGAAGAATCATTGTGGGCAATTTAGAATTTGACAATGTATCTTTTGTAAAAGAACTTGGGCAGTTTAACCTTTTCTCTATATCACAAATTTGTGATACGCAGCATAAGGTGCTTTTTACTGAAACTGAATGTCTTGTCTTGACTCCAGATTTTAAGATGCCTGATGAACATCAGATCTTTCTTAAAGTTCCCAGACAACACAACATGTACAGTTTTGATATGAAAGCATCTGAACCTGCAAAAGGTTCTGCCTGTTTACTTGCAAAAGCTACTTTGGATGAATCTAAGTTGTGGCACAGAAGGTTAGGTCATGTAAATTTCAAGAATATGAATAAGCTTGTGAAAAATAATTTGGTTAGAGGGTTACCATCAAAAGTGTTTAAAAATGACCAAACCTGTGTAGCTTGTAGCAAGGGCAAACATCATAGGGCATCATGTAAGGCTAAGTTAGATAGGTTAATCACTGAGCCTTTGCATACCTTATATATGGATTTGTTTGGCCCTACATTTGTCCAAAGTATAAATCATGCTAGCTACTGCCTTGTCATTACAGATGATTGTACTAGATATTGTTGGGTGTTCTTTATGTTTAGGAAGGATGAAACCACACCTTTGATTCAAACTTTCATTAGGCAGATTGAAAACCTACTTAATAAAAGAGTTAAAATCATTAGGAGTGACAATGGCACTGAATTTAAGAACAAGAGCATGATAGAGTTCTGTGGTAATCGAGGAATAAAACAACAGTTTAGCAATGCTAGAACTCCACAGCAGAATGGAGTTGCTGAGAGAATGAACAGGACACTAATTGAGGCAGCTAGGACTATGCTAGCAGATTCACTTTTACCTACAACCTTTTGGGCAGAAGCAGTTAGTTGTGCCTGCTACATCTTTAATAGGGTTAGAGTGACCAAGCCTCAAATAAAAACACCTTATGAGCTTATGTTTGGCCATAAACCAATTGTTAGCTATACAAGGCCATTTGGGTGTCATGTGACTATTCTTGATACACTCAGTGTTCTAGGAAAGTTTGAAGGAAAGTCTGATGAAGGTTTTCTAGTTGGGTACTCTCTGAATAGTAAGGCCTTTTGGGTTTATAATCTAGTGACCAAGAAAGTTGAGGAAAATTTGCATGTCAACTTTCTTGAAGAAAAATCAAATGTGCAGGGATTAGGACATAGATGGATGTTTGACATTGATTACTTAACAGATTCTATGAACTATATTCCTGTCTCCAAGGAGAATCAAGCTAACCTTGATGCAAGTACCACAGAAACTACTAACCATGCAGGTACCCAAGATCCTTCAAATGCAAGGAACACTGATCAAGAAAATGAAAGTGCAGAGCTCATTGTAATTCCTACCACAGAAGTTAAGTCTGCTGCAGCTATAGCAGATACCAGGAAGTCTTCTCCACAAGTGAAGGAACCTGTGATCAAGTGTCAGGAAAAAGCAAAGGAGGCAACTTCTATCAATGATTCAGAAGATGTATTGTCTTTCAGAAAAGAGATGGATGGTTTGGCTGATAAATATCTTGGAAAGCTGGATACCAGTACTTCCAACACTACCAGTACTTCCAACTTTAAGTCTGGTATTATAATTTGATAATTTGTTTGCCTACATTAGTGTTGGCTATCTAAACTGTGTTAATCGAAGCAGATGTAAAAATCTAGTATAACAAAAAGGTTTACTGTGTTAATCGAAGAATGATTCTGCAGTTTGATTGATTGGTTTCAAAAATCGTTTTTTGTTACATTAAGTAGACAATGATCTGAGTTTGAATTTTATTTTGTTTACAATCTATAGGTGTCTTGGGAAATGCAAATGTGCATTCAGTCAGTAACATAAATACCAAATTCGCGAAGGAAGGTAAACATAAAATACACAATTTTCCATTTCTATCTCATCAAAACATAACATAGGATCATTATTTACCAACAGTGATTGCTTACATATTGACAAATAAAGGAGTGAGTTATATTTTTGGAAAATAAAAAGGACGATCTTTTATTTATTTTTTTTTTTTTATTTTTTATTTTTTTTTTTAATTTCTTCAGTTTTGACCCAAATTATTTTCTTGTTATAAGTAGGATATCTAAGTCCTCTTTAGGGGTGAGAAAGTAGGGCATACTTTTGGCATTGTCCATTACCATTACTTTGACAATTTTCCCTATTATTAATGCCACGGATTTTGAATACATTCTTCTAGACTTCTATTGCAGTTCAGAATGCTTGGGGGCTGTTTACCTGAAGAAAATATGGCCTAGTTTTCCATCTATAGTTTTGTATGGAAACTGGAGTTTATCTACATAGACTAGTTAAAATTTTAGAAAACCTGTTTGAATGGTGTTTTAGTTTGATTCCCCGTTGTCAGTAAAATGAATAATCTTAGTTGTTAGTTTCACTATTGTTCCCCCTGTTTTCACCTATGTTGATCATAGGATTTCATGTTTTTCAGAATTTTCAACTAAAGCACAGTAGAAGGAATTGTGGCAAGTGCATAATCAAGTTGCTTATTGTGCAAAAAATTTCAGGTGCTAGAAGAAATTAAACTACTATTTGCGGTAGCTGGAACCATGATTTTCACAGGTCTTCACATCTTTAGTAAGTCTTGTATCTCGACGTATGTCTTGGGACATGTTGGTAAATCAGAATTAGCCGGTGCATCACTTTCCATGGCATTTGTCAACGTCATTGGGTTTTCAGTGATTAGTGGTTTGGCTATGGGTATGGATGGGATCACGTCGCCAGCTTTCGGGGCTCGTAACTTCTCACTTATGGCCCGAACCATTCATCAGACCATACTCATCCTTTTAGCCGCCTTCATCCCAATATGCATTATGTGGCTGAATGCAGAGCGGATACATGTGTTTTTTGGTCAAGACCCAAAAGTAGCTAGTTTGGCTGCTACATATACTTACTTCACCATACCAACGTTATTTCTCCAATGTTTCTTCCATCCTATTAAAGTATACCTCCGAGCTAAAACGGTAACCAAACCTTTTATAATTGGTGCGACTCTTGCTGTCGTTTTTCATGTCGCTGCCCTCATGCTTATGTCCCTCGTGAAGGGGATGACGTTTTTTACTTCCCACAGGGCCACTTGGAACAGTTTGTTATTAAGCTTATGGGTTGCTTTCTGAAATAGACTTTATGCAGAAATGATAAAGTGATTCACCTCTCAAATAATATCAGTACGTATAATACTTTTGCATTTAATAGAATCTGAAATGAAAGTCTCTACTCTTTTTTCTAATAGATCGAGGCCTCCACCCAAGAGGTTGAGGGTTAAATTTTGAGAGTTAACAAACTCTTCAACCCATCCTTGTCTGCCTCGCATGAGACCCACCACAGAGATATCAAAGCCCCCCACCACTTAGAAAATATGTGGCCACGAAAGCTCACACTGTCACTAATCTTTCCACCACAAGTACTTTCAAACATGAGTGTGGACAATGTGTTATGCTTATAGGTGAGAAAGGGCAAGAGGTTGGCAAAGGATCCATACATTTAGCAAATTGGGAGATAATCAATACATTCATTTTCGGGAGTGATTCATCCTTTCTGAACGCAACATACAACTCTTGGTTGCTGCACATTCGATTGGAATTATTGATATCTTGGCTTGGAAGAACTTTTCTTAGTTCTAGGACTTTTATCTATATACGATGTTTACCTTCTTTTTTTTTGGGATGGAAGCGACACTGTTATTCACAAGGCATCTCCATCTCCACAACTTCACACCTAAAAAAACAGTTTTACACATTTACACATCAAAGGATTAATAAAACGACAATTAATCGACTTGAACCGAAACTCTATTGACGCGGATATAGTCATTTAAGATAATGCGAATATGATATTGCTCTAACAAAAATAGTATTGGGTACACTCAAAACATGGATAGAGAACAACTTTCTATCGTGAGTGTCAGAATCGGAAACAAATCTTTTAGTTTGATAGCTAAATTTGGTAAACTTACACATAAACTCCATAATTACTACTGTACATCGTATAATTGAATTGTTTGTTCAAAACCTGAAGCTGAAATAAACATAAGTTCTCATTTATTTTCTAAAAATACTTTAGTACAACAGATACTACAACTTAATATGAAATACCAAAAAAACATCCCACATAGATTAGCAAACAAAACATTAGACCTTTTCTCTTCGTATATATACAGGTGACCCTGATTGCAAAGCCAAGCACGTGACAATCCCAAATCCGGCCTAACTTTGGAATCGGATATTTGGCGACTTAAACTCCAAAAGTTTCCAGTTTTCTTTTTTTAATCTTCTTTGGCTTTGGTCACCATGGTTTTCATTTCAAGGTAATATTTTCTCTCTTATTTTTTTCATTCATTTTTTAGCATTTGCGTATGTATAGGTTTAACAATTTAGGAATGTAACAGTTCAATCATAGGAATTTGTTTTTTAAATTGTTAAATGTTTGTTTATCATGCGTGATTGATCTCAGGGTTTTTAATTGTGACAGTTTGCCTTATGCTTAACTGTCATCATTAGATTTATTTATTTTATTGAGTTGAATCAGTAGTTATGCAATTTTAGTTTTGCATCAAATAGTATTCATACGAAGTCATTATTATCAATCGATACATAAATCTCCTCAATTTCATTTCAGTTTTTAACTTTTGCATCAGTATTACTTATTAGGGTTTCATTCACAAGCCTTGCAATTTGGGGATTTTAATGTCAATCATTACATAAGAACATCCACTTGTTTGGAACTTATTCTGGGAAAGCGTAGTAGATTCTTAGTTACTTTTCTTGACAATTTGCTCGTATTAATTTTCACATGGCCGCGGACACCAAACTTGTGGTTATGTGAGGGGAAATGATTGGTTACTTCTTTTGATGAACAATAATTTGTTTGGTTAAAATAGATACCATGCAATCTTAATCGACTTTGACAGCTTTCGTAATATTTTTCTGATTGTGATGTGTTCGGTTAAAATAGATCACGTACATAGATTGTCGCATCACTCCACGTGGATAAATACACTTCATGCATTCTTAACACTTCTTTGCTTTTATAAAACATGTTCCTTTTCATTTGACAAGATCAAAGCCATAGACATTTCATTGTTCTATGAAAGCAAGCTTTTTACCTGACCTTTAAGTAGGATGACTTATAAAGGATAACTCTAGTTTAAACACCATAGGGTTACTCTTTGTCCGACTCAACCTTGCATGGTTCTTCCTTATGTGTTACGGGACTTCAAAATCTAAAATTTACCATTTAAAGGCTTCAAATTTCTCTAAAAACATCATGTAACATGCCAAAAATGTATATAGGGTCTGTGAGATAAATCTAACAAAGTTGCAAGTTCCAGTAAGTAACAAGGTAACCTAATAAAATGATCACCAGGGTGCGTGAGCTAGAAAATTTTCCTTGAGAGTAAAATGTACCCGCATTCATTAATCTGTACCATTTTAACCATACAGGTGGTAGTATTAAAGATATAATAGTGGTAGAGGTTAAAGATTAGTCATAGTTCATTTTTTATTTTCCATCAAATGAAGGTCGAAAGGTCTATTCGTTCTTGCAATCAAATCTTTGACGAGGGATGCAAGCTCACTTCATTTGGTTAAAGAAAATGGAGGTGTAGTGTGTGTGATTCTGTCACAAATTTCCGTTGCAAAATCTCTCTAGCTTCCAATCTTATTCCATTATTAAAACTAATTTGCAATATTGTTCTTATTTGATCAATTTCGTTTTGCTTCCTGTTTTGTTGTGATCGCTCAAGTGAATACAAATATTGCAGTTGAGCTGTACTCATGGGAATGAGATTGTGCGCAACATCATTTTGGAATAAAAAAATTCTGTGTATAATAATTTGTAAAGTTTTTAATTCGTTTTACCCCCCAGAGTTTTATGCAACTGCTTATCATATAAATGACATCTTTTGTCGATTGGAGTTCATTGTAGAAAGGTAAGCACACGACATAGCATAATGATATAGCTTAATTTGAGCACATCTTTTGCGTTAGTGGAATATTCGGTTGGTTAGGCAATATGCAGCTAGGGTAACATGTTCAAACGGGTTGGATCAACCTACCGACCTTTGAACTTCAATAATGGTTACTATATTAAATGGTTGAAACTATTTGTACTTACTTTCTTTATCCTTAAATGATGCTTATATATTTTTTGATTGGAATATATTCTTCTTTAAGTTATAGCAACTTTCTATCGAATCTATGATTTTACCTACTTGTATCTAATTGGTATGGCATATAAACCAGGCATTTCCAGCTCCACAATTTTACACCTCAAATCACAAGTTGTATAAAGAACCTCCCACGGCTCACAAAGTTTCTAAAGAAATTGGTGAGAATTCATACAACCTCCCTCCCGTGTTTTATATAATCTGTACATAATTTCATAGACATATATTTCAGTGATTGGTATTCATGTTATTCAGGATCCTTTGGGGATTAAATGTATTACATTCCTCAGGGGCACCTTGAACAAGTATGTTATTTATCTTTTTATGCTAGAATGCAATTTGTCTTCATATATTATGATGCATTGATTCAAGTATTTAGTTGCGTCATACACCAGATGGAGGTCGAGAACTGTGAGAACCAATCTCAACATTAAATATGTGATCAATGGCTGAAATTAGTTGTGGCATAATTGTAATTAAACTAAAATTTAGAAATTAATCTTCTAAAGATGGAGGGGTAATATAGGAATCTCACAATCCATCTTTTTGAAAAACCGTCAATAAAAATAGGTTATATTATTAAATTATTTGATTAGGTCAAAATTTTTCACAAACCTCTCTCACGATCTCATAATTGCGGCTGACTAAACCCTTCCCCTCAAATCCCGAAATTCACCGCAATAATCCTATACGACCCCTTTCTGGTTCGATCCAAGGTTCGATTATTCTTAAATCTAGTATAAGAAAAAGGTAATATAATTTGATAATTTGGTTTACCTACATTAGTGTTGGCTATCTTAACTGTTTTTAATCGAAGTACTTGTTAAAATCTAGTATAACAAAAAGGTTCGATTACTGTGTTAATCGAAGAATAAATTTGCAGTTTTATTGATTGGTTTCAAAAATCGTTCTTTGTTACATTAAGTAGACAATGATCTGAGTTTGAATTTTACTTTGTTTACTATCTATGGGTGTCTTGGGAAATGCAAATGTGCATTCAGTCAGTAACATAAATACCAAATTCACCAAGGAAGGTAAACATAAAATACACAATTTTCCATTTCTATCTCATCAAAACATAACATAGGATCATTATTTACCAACAGTGATTGCTTAATTATTGACAAATAAAGGAGTGAGTTATATTTTTGGAAAATAAAAAGGACGATCTTTTTTTTTTTTTTTTTTTTTTTTTTTTTTTTTTTTAATTTCTTCAGTTTTGACCCAAATTATTTTCTTGTTATAAGTTGGATATCTAAGTCCTCTTTACGGGTGAGAAAGTAGGGCATACTTTTGGCATTGTCCATTACCATTACTTTGACAATTTTCCCTATTATTAATGCCTCGGATTTTGAATACATTCTTTTAGACTTCTATTGCAGTTCAGAATGCTTAGGGGCTGTTTACCTGAAGAAAAATATGGCCTAGTTTTCCATCTATAGTTTTGTATGGAAACTGGAGTTTATCTACATAGACTAGTTAAAATTTTAGAAAACCTGTTTGAATGGTGTTTTAGTTTGATTCCCCGTTGTCAGTAAAATGAATAATCTTAGTTGTTAGTTTCACTATTGTTCCCCATGTTTTCACCTATGTTGATCATAGGATTTCATGTTTTTCAGAATTTTCAACTAAAGCACAGTAGAAGGAATTGTGGCAAGTGCATAATCAAGTTGCTTATTGCGCAAAAAATTTCAGGTGCTAGAAGAAATTAAACTACTATTTGCGGTTGCTGGAACCATGATTTTCACAGGTCTTCACATCTTTAGTAAGTCTTGTATCTCGACGTATGTCTTGGGACATGTTGGTAAATCAGAATTAGCCGGTGCATCACTTTCCATGGCATTTGTCAACGTCATTGGGTTTTCAGTGATTAGTGGTTTGGCTATGGGTATGGATGGGATCACGTCGCCAGCTTTCGGGGCTCGTAACTTCTCACTTATGGCCCGAACCCTTTATCAGACCATACTCATCCTTTTAGCCGCCTTCATCCCAATATGCATTATGTGGCTGAATGCAGAGCCGATACATGTGTTTTTTGGTCAAGACCCAAAAGTAGCTAGTTTGGCTGCTACATATACTTACTTCACCATACCAACGTTATTTCTCCAATGTTTCTTCCATCCTATTAAAGTATACCTCCGAGCTAAAAAGGTAACCAAACCTTTTATAATTGGTGCGACTCTTGCTGTCGTTTTTCATGTCGCTGCCCTCATGCTTATGTCCCTCGTGAAGGGGAAGACGTTTTTTACTTCCCACAGGGCCACTTGGAACAGTTTGTTATTAAGCTTATGGGTTGCTTTCTGAAATAGACTTTATGCAGAAATGATAAAGTGATTCACCTCTCAAATAATATCAGTACGTATAATACTTTTGCATTTAATAGAATCTGAAATGAAAGTCTCTACTCTTTTTTCTAATAGATCGAGGCCTCCACCCAAGAGGTTGAGGGTTAAATTTTGAGAGTTAACAAACTCCTCAACACATCCTTGTCTGCCTCACATGAGACCCACCACAGAGATATAAAAGCCCCCACCACTTAGAAAATATGTGGCCACGAAAGCTCACACTGTCACTAATCTTTCCACCACAAGTACTTTCAAACATGAGCGTGGACAATGTGTTATGCTTATAGGTGAGAAAGGGCAAGAGGTTGGCAAAGGATCCATACATTTAGCAAACGGGACATGGTTTGGAAGAAACTTGGAGGAATTAAGGTTGTGTGTTGTGGATGTCAATGTTCTTAAGGTGGCTAAATGGAGTGAACTTCCACACCCGTGTGATGCCACAGGCACCAGTTTTGCTCAGGCGGAAATGATTCTGGGCTAAAAGAGGGTGTTGTGGGATTCCAGTAAACTTATCTTGATAAATACTCAAGGAGATGACACATCCAGACTTATCATGCTGCTTTCCATTAACCAGGGAAGAACTTGGATTCATTATTGATAGTTTATAGTCAATAAATTAAAGCTGCTGAAGACCACCAGTCTCTTTTGTGGTTAGTACACTGATTTTCGTATCAAGTCTTTGGGGCACCAAGATCAGCTTCACCGCGTTGGACTTCTCATTTACATTCATGGCTGGTTGCTATGAAAGTAATCATTCACCATTCTCTAAGTTCTGAATCATCTATAGTTGTTATTGTGGTTCTTTTTAGCATGGTTCATCAATAATTTCTTCATATTTATCGTTGTGATGAAAAGTGGTATGCGAAAGCATTAATTTTCCAAATCCTGATAACTTCTGGCCGGGTCAAGAATATCTTGTCAAGTTCAGTGACAAAATTTTCGTTTCTCATGAAATGTGTGTGAGAGGTTGATGGATCTTCGACGGTTAGACCATATTCACAAATTAAATTATAAAATATTATAACTTGTGAATATGGTTTAATCGCTGAATGTTGTAGGTGCTTGAGCATGAAACTGCTCTTGAAAGATCCATCATTGTTCTCCCTTGTTTCATTGGGCATGAAGATCTTGTAATTGTGTAAGTACACCATCTTCAGGTATGAAGGAACGTTACATATGATAATGGAGACTGAAAATCGGACTGATGATTACTTGGTGTTGCAATTATGTAGTACCAAGTAATATCCTAGTTTGTAAATCTAGAGAATTGCTGGTAGCAAATATAACTCTTTTATGTAAGGATAGTTTCTGTATCAGTAGATGTAGTTTGGATGTAGAATGAATGAATATGTAGTCTTCTCAATTTTCTGGGTTTCTACTTTGCAATATAATGGCTTATTATTAGCTTCATTTTTTGTAATCCTGGCATCTTTCTCTTCTTTTTTCTTTTTAGCGTAACTTTCTAATGAATTGTCTGCAAAATAGTCGAAAATAATAATAATAATAAAAATAAATAAAAAAAAAAAAAAGAAAAAAATTCTGAGCAGAAAATGAAGCTAATACATAATTGATCGTCATATACACCACCCTCCGTGCCCAATGTAACACTAGCCTCTGAGCAAAAATTCTTGTTTTGTCACACCCCAAAACCGCTTTATAGGTTTGGGTGAGTCACTTAAGTCCCTTGTCACTCGTCCCTCTTTTACGTTTACGAAAATACCGGGCTTTTATACTTGGTTCTAACTAGATTGTTACTAAAATACCATTGAGATAGTTTAACTATGACTTTTTAAGTTAGGAGACTTAATTTAATTGGTTAGTCAATGTAAGTTGAAAATCATACCTTAAGTCAAAGGTTAAGTTATATTGTCCAACTAAAAGAAATGAGACCTGATGGACCAAATATGCCCAAGGACCAAAGATGTGCAGTGCCAACTTCTAGGGTCCGTTTGGTTTGTATGAAGGTTTAGAATCGGATTCGGATTTGGTTTTGGTATGATAGAAAATGAAATAGAAACTAATAATAATATTTTATTAAAATGATTATTTTAATCCAAATAATAAATAAAATATAGAAGTGTCAGAATTTTTTATTATTAAACTAGTTAATAGAAATTAAATTGTGAGTGTATATTATATGGTAGGGCCCACCACTGACATTCTTTCAACAAAACAAACCATTTTAGCTTGGAATTATTTTGATTGAAAAGAGCCCACTTCTATTGTCATAGTATTGTACCAAACAATTGTTTACGGAAATGAATCCATTAGTTGATTGTAAAAGTATCATACCAAACGGACGCTTATTTAGCCATTGTGTAAAAGTGTTTGGTGTGTTTTTGTGTGTGACGTGAGATAGAGAAAAATGTGGGAATACAATAATTTTCTGGTTATCAATTAAAGGAGAATTAGTGTTTTAATTCAAGTAGTGAGTCTCTAACTTCATTCCCCTCATGTAAGTGTACCTAATTCTTGGTTTAATTTCATATTTGGGATTATGGTTCGTGTAATGAAATTTTGGGACTTTAGGTAAAATAGACTTTGAATTAAAGTGATGATGTTATAGTGTTTAGGGCTTAAGTTCTTCAAATGGGTAATGATTAAATTGGGTGATTTAGGGGATTTCACCATATGATCATGATATGATCATATGCATGTAAGAGATAGACTTGAGTTTGTAAATGGGTTGGGCAAACCCTTTTTATTAGTTATGCATCAAGGTAATAACAAGTGTTGGTGATAATTCATGTAAGGAGTCAAATGATGATGATGTTTTTTGGTAATTAGCTATGGAGCTAAAGTAAGTAAATTGGTTATAATGTGTAATTATATGGATTTTATCATATTATATGTTATGTGATTATTTGTGTTTAAGGTTATGAAAGACATTGGTCTAGTATGTTTGGATTAAGCTAGAATTAGGCTAGTTATTTATAACTAGCAAAGGATGTGGTTAGCCTAGTTGCTCTACTAGTTAAGGTATGTGAAGTTCATGTTTGTTGTGGAATGATGATGGTTAACATGCTTTTATGCAAGTTATAGTTTAGAATATGTCTTTGGACTAGTATTTGACATGGATGATACAAGTATGTGTAAATGATGTATAATATCATGTTATTGTCTTTTTTATTTACTAACCGTAATGTTTACATTTTAGTTGTTAACCTTTTTTGTAGGTGATTGTGAAGCAATGTAAGGTCTTGGATTATAGGCCTTAAGGATGTGAAGCATAGATTATTGGAAGTATGACACTTATGATAATAGTTGTAGATGCCATGCTTGATCAAGTTAAACCCCCAATGAGTAGCCATGTTGTATTCTTGTTATGGTTTTAAAGTTATGTTTGCAGAAATTATTACGCGTTAAAGAGTTTTGTACTCCCCCATCTCAAAATTATAGTCCACATTTTCTTTTTGCGATGTTTCAAAATAATTGTCCACTTTTTATTTTAAGAAAGAAAAAGAAAATTTAGTGAGAGAATATTCTAGTTAAGTGGTTGAGATTTATAGTGATCCCACTTTTATTAAACTTTGTGATTTTTGTCTCCTGACAATAACTTTGAGATGGAGGGAGTACAAGTTATGTTTTAGTATGTATAAAGGGGTGTTTGGCATAATAACCCCGTCTTGAGATTTATTGCTCCCACATGTGTTCGGGGTCGAAAAATTTACATTTTTATGAAGTATATGAGGTTTTTAAGATATTTGGAAGGTTTCGTAAATTTTTGAGTTGTGTAAGTGTTTTTTCATAAAATGTATCCCGGAATCATTTTTGGTGTACAAAAAAAGGGCTATTTTAGAGTACAAAAAAGGTCATTTTTGTTGCATAGAAAAAGGGGCTATTTTATAGTACAAACGGGTCATTTTGGTGTACAAAAAATGAGGATATTTTAGAGTACAAAAAATGTCATTTTTTGTGTACAGAAAAGGGACTATTTTAGAGACATCGTAAAACTAGCAAGAAGTGTTCATTTCAGCACATCATAACTTTAAGTTAGATTTCGATGCTCACTTTACTAACCCTAGTAAATCGTGAAAATGGACTGTTAGCATTTAATTTATGCTACTTTGGAAGTGATGGTCATTTGTAGACTAGAACTTTAGCATCATGTATAATATGTATTAAGTAATGTGGGCTAAAGGCATTAGTATTGATAGTATCTTATGTTATAAGTGTAGTGCAATACTTTAGCCCACACATGGTCCAAATGTAAAGCCCATCCAATGTCTTTGGATGGCTGCCAACATACATAAGCCACAACTCTCTCATTTAGCAAAGTGTGCTTTTGAGAGAGTGTGTGTGTATCTTTGTATTTTCCTCTCAAATCTAATATACATACATTTCCAGGTTTCATCTCCACTGCCACCATCTCACCCAATCTCTTCCCACCACATCTTCTATCTATCTCATCTATATTTCCTCTCATTCCCCATCTATTATTCTCTTTCTTATTTCCATCTATTCTTCTTGTTCTTTAACTGCCATTCGATCTATTGTGTAAGTGGGTATGATAAAGTAGGATTTCTAGCTATAACAAGTGGTATCAACGAGCCTAGCTTCGAGGTAGGAGGTCCTCTTTTTGTTCGATTCTTGTTCATGCGTTTTTGAAGTTTTGTGAATCGATCCATAGTAGTTTTCTGTGAAACGCAGCAAGATCATAGAACAAAGGTGTTATTTTTTTTTAATCCTAAGGATTAAAACATTCTTTGTTATCTTTCTTTCATTAGAAAAGTAACAACTTATGTTTTCATTCTATTCGATCTACCAAAATCAAGCTAAGTTATGTTTTTTATGCTCTAAAGATTTGGTACTATGAAGATTATTTGTTTTTCTCACAAATCTTGGCTTTGAAGATTAAAAGTTTTTGTTGTTCTTGGCTTATAGATCGAAAATATTCATAATCTTGTATAAGATTTTGTGTTTGTGGATAAGAGATAAGTCAAAGTTAGTGAAAAGTGAGTACAAGTTGGTAAGTTGTCAGGGAAATATCTCCAAAAGATAAGGTATCACGTGGGATTGTAAAGAAAAAGTCAAAAAGTGGTTGAAAAAGCAAATCTATCGAAGTTGGCTTCAAAAGCTGCGTTTTATCGCATTTGGGAAAAAAATCAGACGAATTATCGCATTTGGGTCTTTTTATCGCAATTGAGACTGACTCTTTTATCGCAATTGGATCTGGAAAATTTATCGCAATTGGCCACGGAAAATCTTATCGCAATTACAACAGCGATAAAATTATCGCAGTTGTAAGTCAGATAGTTATCGCAATTCAGCTTGTGTCAGACTTATCGCAATTCGAAACTATCGCAGTTCTGTCCGAGAAAGATATCGCAGTTCTGTCCGAGAAGTTTATCAACTGCGATATCGGACAAAACACCAATTGCGATATCGGACAAAACTAACTTTTCAGTATTGTCATTTTCAGGCCCTGTACTTTCCAGCAGCCTTAAATAACTTTCAGATTTGGCAGTTTTGGCCCTCGTACTTATGTGAAACTTCAAAAGGTCATAACTTTTGAACCGTAACTCCGTTTTCAGCGAAACACCTGTCAAAACGACCGTGATGATTGTATACAACCATACTTTCAGATTTGGCAGTTTTGGCCCTCGTATTTATATTTTAACATAAATTAGCATCGTAAGTAGCAAGTTGAACTTCTTTGAAAAATCTTTTCACATTTGTTTCTTTTCTTTTTAAAGGTGGCTTTGGTATTTCTGACAATTGTATACAACCATACACAAAGCCTTGGTACGAGAGTGGGTTTTTTGTTTTTTTGACTTTTAAGCGTTTTTCTTCTGCCAATTTTTCATCTTCTTCTGATATGAACAGAGCATCAGGCGGCAAAAATTTATGTTCCACCTGATCTGTATTTTCAAAACCAATTCCTGATTTTCCCTTATGAACTTTCTCAGCTTTAGGAATCATCATTTTAAGAGTTTGAGCACTTTGGTCTGTTTTTCGAAGTTTTACTTCAAGATTGGTTGCTTGTTTCGAAAACTCTTGATTTTCTTTTTCAAGTATTGTATTAACAATCTTAAGATTTGAAGTGTTTTCCTGAAGCATTGAGTACCTCATTTTTAATTCACCATTCTCTTTTAAAAGTTCTTGGACATTTCTATTGGCGGGGCCCAAATTTCTATCCACATATTTCTGACCTTGAGATTTAAGGTTTGAGATTTCAGTGTCTTTGCTTTTTGTTAATTTTTCAAGCTCTTTGGACAATGAAATGTTTGTTTGCTTAGTTTTGCGATTGTCCTCTTTGCACTTTTCAAGTTCATGTTTGAAATTATGGATTAAAGAAGCAAATATGGCATGATCTTGATCAGGAGAAGATCCATCCTGGGCAGGCTCCCCTCCATTAGGATCCATATCTGGAGTCGTAGGAGTGATATTACTATCAAACCGATTCACCACATATGTGTCACTGATGCACTCAGAATGCGCAGGATGTGTCTTGTCATAAGCAAACACATTATCGAACAAAACAACATTATCATTATCGTGTGAATGTTGTACCGTAGCCAAAATTGCTATGTCAGATGAGGATCTGATATGGTCAGCTTCAGTATCCCAAACAACTTCATTCCTGTGTGTACTGTCAGCATCCGAATCATTCCTTGGAGTGCTGCTTTCAACATGCTGTTCTGAAGATGTGTCTGTTTCCGTGAGGACCAAGCTAGCATCAGATGATGTACCCTCATCGACCTTTTCTTCTTCTTCTTTGTTTGCCTCTTTCTCATTCACCTCTGTTTCCTTTAAAAGTATTTCTCTTACAGTTTGCTCCCTTTCCCGTTCAATCACTTTCTTCTCATTCAGCATCTCTTTCAGATGAAGTGATCTTGAAGTAAGCACCAATTCCAGTGTTCTCATATGACCAAACAACTGAAGTCTAAACGTTTCCACGTCCACTTGTCTGCTGACGCATTTACTCCATACTTCTCTTGTTGATTCATAATCTGGAGAATTTTTGATTCTAAAGTCGAGAAACCATTTAAGCTGCGTCTGGAGTGCTTGAAAGGCTTCAATGCAATCACTTCCCTGTTCAATTTGGTTCTCAATTTGAGATATGTTGTGCAGGAGTTTCTCTCTGAATTCTTCAAAATTCATTTCAGATCCGAAGAGTCTTCCAGAAATTCGATTGAATAAATATGGACTCAACATTGGTGACCTTGCATTAGAGATTGTCACACATTGACTCTTAACTCCTTGAAGGTGCATTAGGCAACGTTCCTTCGTGACATTTTGCACAACTGGAGACATCTGTCCCGCTTGAGAACTTGATTCCATTTGCTTGCGGTGTGATAAAGTTGATTCAGGATCTTTGCAACGAAATAGGAGTTGAGGTTGTTGATGGTTAAGCTTGGTTGTTGATGTGAGGTTTTGGTTTGTTGATGATCGTCGAAGTTGTAACAAATTAAATAACGCTACGAAACTTGATTCAAGTATAATTAACACAAAGTCAAAAGTTTACAGTTTCGACAAAAGTTATGTAAATTACAATTTAGATAAACTCGAAAATTTCTATAGAAATTTCTATTTGACCAAAATTTATACAAATTTATGGCTAAATATCAATTTAGATAGAAATATATCTAATTTATATAAATCGGTAATTTATATAAAATCTAACACTTTTATACAAAAGGTTAGATAACCGTTTGTCGAAGTATTTTACACTCTTATACAAGAGTAAAAATACCGAGTTCACTTTCGAGTTGATGAAATTATGTTCGAATCAAATCCTTGAAAGTTATCTAACTTTGAAGTCTTTTAATCACAATTGCAAGGGCCAAAAGTGTCAAATCCGAAAGATCTTCTATTGCAGCTGAAAGTACAAGGACTAAAGTTGCCAATTCCGAAAATTGCCCCAATTGCTAGACAAAACTTGAATTGCGAGACCAATTCCGAAAGAACAGAACCAATTGCGAAACTTAGCTTGAATTGCGAGACACAATCGCGAGATAGCCTCTGAATTGCGAAAGAACACTCAATTGCGATAAAAAGTTGAATTGCGATACAATCAGGCAATTGCGATAGAAGTTGAATTGCGAGACCAGTCCTGAATTGCGATAGAAGTTGCCAATTGCGACAGAAGCAGTAGAAATTGCGAGAGAGCAATTCCGAGAGCAGCAGTAATTCCGATAAGCAGCAGTAATTCCGAGAGATATTGCAATTGCGAGAAACTTTAACTTTTTGCCACTTTTGTTGACTTTTTAGTACAATGCCCACGTGAAGCCTTATTTCAAGGACATCTCTGACCACTTTTCACCTACTTGCACACTTGCCTTACAACTTTTACCAACTAAACCAATAATATCAAAGATCTTCCAACTAAAATATTCAAAAAACACAACAACTAAATCTTTCTTGAAAATGCTCGATCTGTGAACCAAGAACAAAACACCAAAGATTGATCTTGCACACCAAGATATACAGCCAAGTCGATTTAACCCAAAATAACCATAAACTTAGCACATGATTTTTGTATGAGTCGAAAAGAAATATAAAACACAAATTGTAACTTTTCTATATAAAGAAAAATAACAATGGATGTTTTAGTTTCTAAGATCAAAAAAAAAAAAAAAAAAAAACTCCTTTTTGTTCTTGAGACTTGCGTACAGTAGCCAAAAGACCACGTTTTTAAGAGATAAAAAATGCAACACAAGTGTATTTTTCAACAAGATTCGAACACAAGAACTTCCTACCTCATTAACCGGCTGTTGATACCACTTGTTGTAGTCGATAATCACTCTTTATCACACAATATTTGCACGTTAAACACAAGAGGAGAGGATGGGACTGTGGAGTTGGATCGAATGATATATAAAGAGATATGAATATATGTTAAACCTTTTCTTTATTTCACACAACTCTTCACAGTGAGCCACTTTGCAAATGAGGCTTTGTGATGAATTTATATCACAGCCACTTTGCCTAATGGGCTTTGATGGGCTTGTGGGCTTTGGCTCATGGATTGAGCATTTACATTTAATACTAATCTCTAACACAAGCCCATATAATACAAAGTTCTAACTAATTGAATGACCATCACTTTAAATTATAAAAACTAAAGCTAACACTACCCTCTTTGGGAAACTTGTTTGAAGCAGGAGATTTGCCTTTTGAACGATTGAGATCATCAAACTTTGTTTTTAAGGCATTGTATGACGTTCGCAAATCACTGTATTCTTTTGGAAGAGAAAAATGATCTTGAGATGCCAATTTAGATTCCAAAGAAGCAATTTGTTTCAAGAAATGATCTTTTTCAGCTTTTGAATCATCCATTTTACGTGCCAATTTCCGTTCAAAAACAATATTTTCTTTTTCAAGTCTTTCAAAATATGTTTCGAATTTGTTTGTTTTGTTGAAAAGATCAGTTTTGACATCCTCAAGATCGTTTGTTCTTTGAGCTAAAAGAGTTTCAAGCTCAAGTACTTTTGTTTGAAGCACATGATTTGCGTTTTCCATTTCAAAATCTGAAGAATTAGAATCAAACAGAGGATTTGGATAGGAAACTTTCGTAACTTGAGGCTTCAATACTTCAGACTTCTTTTGTTTCGTGTTTGATTTTTGATTCAGAACACGTGAACGTTTGATTGAATCAAACAGGTTTTTGTAAGTCTGTTTCAAATGCTCATTTTCTTTTTGTAATGATGCCACAGCATGTTCCAATTCAATATTTTTTGTATCAAGTTCATCCAAATCAAACTTGATATTGACATCATCACAATTTTCTTCAAAAATATTTTCTTTTTCAGAAGAAGCAATTCTTTTTGACAATTCTTCTTTGAATTTAGCTACTTCATTTGAAAGTTCAGAATCCACATTCTCATACTCAAGGCTGACAGACTTCAAAAAATATGTATGTTCAGAATCCACATTCTCATACTCAAGGCTGACAGACACCGATTTGAATGTCTCAATTTGATTTGTGAAAAATTCTTTTTGAATATCAAGATTTAAGCATTTTGCATCAAATTCATCTTCAAGAGAATGGACGTACTTTAAATCTTCTCTCATTTCAGTGACAAGAAATTTTTCAAAATGTTCAAAACTGAAATTGATATTTTTCACAAGAGGTTCAATCTCATCTTTTAAAAACTTACGGACTTCCCTTTTTAGCCAAGCGTCTGATGACATGAGACGAGTGTAGTCACTCTCGGTGTATTGTTGTTTTGACCAAATGACCTTTAACGTGTGGTCAATGTGATATTTAAGATTACAAAACTGTTTCCTTGCTTTATTTTGCCATAAATTAGCATCATAAGTAGCAAGTTGAACTTCTTTGAAAAATCTTTTCACATTTGTGTCTTTTCGTTTTAAAGGTGGTTTTGGTATTTCTGACAATTGTATACAACCATACACAAAGCCTTGGTACGAGAGTGGGCTTTTTCTTTGTTTGGATTTTAAGCGTTTTTCCTCTGCCAATTTTTCATCTTCTTCTGACATGAACAGAGCATCAGTCGGCAAAAATTTATGTTCAACCTGATCTGTATTTTCAAAACTAATTCCTGATTTTCCCTTATGAACTTTCTCAGCTTTAGGAATCATCATTTGAAGAGTTTGAACAGTTTGGTCTGTTTTTCGAAGTTTTTCTTCAAGATTGTTTGCACGTTTTAAAACCTCTTGATTTTCATTTTCAAGTTTTGTATTAACAATCTTAAAATTTGAGGTGGTTTCTTGAAGCATTGAGTATCTCATTTTTAATTCAACGTTCTCGTTTAAAAGCTCTTGGACCTTTCTGTTGGCGGGGCCCAAATTTTCATCCAGTTGTTGAATGGAACGTTTTTCACGTGAAAGAGCTGTGCTTAACTCAGCTTCAAGTTCTTTGTTTCGTTTTAAAATTGGCGAGGGAACATCTTCATTTAATTTCTGAGCTTGAGATTTAAGTTCTGAGATTTGAACGTCTTTGTAATGTGTTATTTTCTCAAAATCCTTTTTCATTTCTTTAAATCCCTCAAGCTCTTTGGACAATGAGGCATTCGTTTGCTTAGCTTTACGATTGTTCTCTTTGCATTTTTCAAGTTCACTTTTGAAATTATCGATTAAAGAAGCAAATATGGCATGATCTTGATTATGAGAAGATCCATCCTGGGCAGGCTCACCTCCATTAGGATCCATATCTGGGGTTGTGGGAGTGATATTACTATCAAACCGTTGCTCCACATATGTGTCACTGATGGACTCAGGATGCGCAGGATGTGTCTTGTCATGAACAAACATATTCTCGAACAAATCAACATTATCATGATCGTTTGAATGTTGTACCGTAGCCACAATTGCAATGTCGGATGAAAGTCTGATGTGGTCAGCTTCAGTATCCCAAACAGCTTCATTCCTGTGTGAACCCTTAGCATCCGTATCGTATCTTGGAGTGCTGCTTTCAACATGCTGTTCTGAAGATGTGTCTGTTTCCGTGAAGACCAAGCTAGCATCAGATGTTGTACCCTCATCGACCTTTTCTTCTTTGTTTGCCTCTTTCTCATTTCCCACTGATTCCTTTAAGAGCCGTTCTCTTTCAATTTGCTCTCTTTCCCGTTTCTGCTTCTCCATTTCAATTCTTTCCCGTTCTATCACTTGCTTCTCTTCCCACACTTCTCTCATATGAAGTGATCTTTGAGTAAGCTGCGATTCCAGCAAGTCTATTCTCCAGCGCAACTCATTTCTAAACGTTTCAGCTTCCAGGTCACTTGTGACGCATCCACTCCAAGTTTGGATATTAGAATCATAGCCTGGATGTCTTTTGACTACTCTGAAATCTAAGTCGAAAAACCATTTAAAATGCGTCTTGAGTGCTTGGTATGCTTCATTGCACTCAAATCCTCGTTCAATTTGGTTCTCTATACGAAATATGTTATGCAATAGTTCCTCTTTGAATGTGCGATAATCCATTTTAGGTTCGAAGAATCTAGCAAACATTCGATCAAAAGCATATGATTCCACTATTGACATTTTTGCGTTTGTGAGTCTCTCACATAGACTTTTGATTGCTTTAAAGTGTATGAGACATCGTTCATTCGAGCGAATAACATTTTGCATAACTGAAGACATTTGTCCCTCTTGAGAACTCGATTCCATTTTCTTGTGATATGTGACAAAGTTGATTAAGGATCGTTGCAACGAAATAGGAGTTGAGGTTGTTGACGGTTAAGCTTGGTTGTTGATGTTAGGTTTTGTTGTGTTGTTGGTGATCGTTGAAGTTGCAGTTTATATAAACGAAACAAATTTAAATAAAGTTACAAAATTTGATTAGAGTATAATTAAGACAAAGTCAAAAGTTTACAATTTCGACAAAAAGTTATGTAAATTACAATTTAGATAAACACGACACTTTCTATAGAGATTTCAATTCGACCAAAATTTATACAAATTATGGCAAAATATCAATTTAGATAGAAATATATCTTATTTATATAAATTCGTAATTTATATTAAATCTAACAATCTTATACAAGAATGTAGATAACCGTTTGTCGAAGTATTTCACACTCTTATAAAAGAGTTAAAATACCGAGTTCACTTTCGAGTTGACGAAATTACGTTCGAATCAAATCCTTAAAAGTTATTTAAATTTGAAGTCTTTTAAGCACAATTGCGAGGGGCCAAAAGTGTCAAATCCGAAAGTTCCTTAAGGCAGCTGAAAGTACAGGGACTGAAGTTGCCAAGTCTGAAAATTGCACCAAATGCGAGATAAAATGTGAATTGCGAGACCAATTTCGATAAAACAGCCACAATTGCGAAGAATTGCTGCAATTGCGAAAGAACTTGAATTGCGAGATGAATTGCGATAACACACTTGAATTGCGAGACAAAATGTGAATTGCGATACCAATTGCGATAACACACTTGAATTGCGAGACCAAATGTGAATTGCGATACCAATTGCGAGACTGAATCTTGAATTGCGAAACAATGCTGCAATTGCGAAGCTGGTTCAATTGCGAAACATAATGAATTGCGAGACAGCAGTTGAATTGCGACAGAATACGACAATTGCGAGACACTTGTGCAATTCCGAAACTTTTCACCTTTTTATCAACTTCTTGACTTTTGTGTAATTTGCCCACGTGAAGCCTTATTTCCCTGACAACTTTTCACCCAATTGCAACCTTTCCTGACCACTTTTCACCAACTTGACCAATAATACAAAGATCTTTGAATATTTCAATTAAAATATCCAAAAACACATCTTTTACAAGATTGTTTGATTAACTTCGATCAATGGACCAAGAACAAAACAAAAATCTTCCAAACCAAGTCTTTAGAACATAAAATAACCACAAACTTAGCACTTGATTTTTGTACGGATCGAAAAGAAAGTAAAACACAAATTGTCACTTTTCTATAAAAAAAAAAAATGACAATGGATGTTTTATTTTCTAAGATCAAACAAAAATACTCCTTTTTGTTCTTGTGACTTTCGTACAGTAGCCGAAAGAACACAATAGGCCACGTTTTCCAGAAAAAAAACCGCAATACAAATGTGTTTTTCAACAAGAACCGAACTCAAAGAACTTCCTACCTCGTTGACCGGCTGTTGATACCACTTGTTGTAGTCGATAATCACTCTTTATCACACAAATATGAGGCGTTATGCACAAGAGAGAATGAGATGGGACAAGGGTGTGATGGATCGTATATAAAGATAGATATGGATGTTAAACTTTTATCTATTAAGCACACACACATACACCTGTGAACCACTTCCTCAAATGAGGAATTTGTGCTTTAAATATCACAAGGATATTACCCTAATGGGCCTTCAATGGGCCTCGTGGGTTTTAACTCTTGGATTGGGCTTTAGCATATAAACTTAGTCTAACATAAGCACATAATACACAAAGTTCTAACTAATTGAATGACCATCACTTTAAACACTAAAATTAAAGCTAACAGTTTTAAAGTTATGTTTGCAGAAATTATTACGCGTTAAAGAGTTTTGTACTCCCTCAATCTCAAAATTATAGTCCACATTTTCTTTTTGCGATGTTTCAAAATAATTGTCCACTTTTTCTTTTAAGAAAGAAAAAGAAAAATTAGTGAAAGAATATTCTATTTGAGTGGTTGAGATTTAAAGCGGTCCCACTTTTATTAAATTTTGTGATTTTCGTCTCCTGACAATAACTTTGAGATGGAGGGAGTACAAGTTATGTTTTAGTATGTATAAAGGGGTGTTTGGCATAAATACCCCGTCTTGAGATTTATTGCTCCCACATGTGTTTGGGGTCGAAAAATTTACATTTTTATGAAGTATATGAGGTTTTTAAGATATTTGGAAGGTTTCGTAAATTTTTGAGTTGTGTAAGTGTTTTTTCATAAAATGTATCCTGGAATCATTTTTGGTGTACAAAAAAAGGGCTATTTAAGAGCATAAAAAAGGTCATTTTTGTTGCATAGATAAAGGGGCTATTTTATAGTACAAACGGGTCATTTTGGTGTATAAAAAATGAGGATATTTTAGAGTACAAAAAATGTCATTTTTTGTGTACAGAAAAGGGACTATTTTAGAGACATCGTAAAACTAGCTAGAAGTGTTCATTTCAGCACATCATAACTTTAAGTTAGATTTCGATGCTCACTTTACTAACCCCTAGTAAATCGTGAAAATGGACCAGAGACCTCACCTGACTCAGCTTGGCCATCGTGAAAATGGACCAGAGACCTCACATGTGAAATAAATCATCACACCTTTAGTCCAACCAATTGGGAGATAATCAATACATTCATTTTCGGGAGTGATTCATCCTTTCTGAACGCAACATACAACTCTTGGTTGCTGCACATTCGATTGGAATTATTGATATCTTGGCTTGGAAGAACTTTTCTTAGTTCTAGGACTTTTATCTATATACGATGTTTACCTTTTTTTTGGGATGGAAGCGACACTGTTATTCACAAGGCATCTCCATCTCCACAAACTTCACACCTAAAAAAACAGTTTTACACATTTACACATCAAAGGATTAATAAAACGACAATTAATCGACTTGAACCGAAACTCTATTGACGCGGATATAGTCATTTAAGATAATGCGAATATGATATTGCTCTAACAAAAATAGTATTGGGTACACTCAAAACATGGATAGAGAACAACTTTCTATCGTGAGTGTCAGAATCGGAAACAAATCTTTTAGTTTGATAGCTAAATTTGGTAAACTTACACATAAACTCCATAATTACTACTGTACATCGTATAATTGAATTGTTTGTTCAAAACCTGAAGCTGAAATAAACATAAGTTCTCATTTATTTTCTAAAAATACTTTAGTACAACAGATACTACAACTTAATATGAAATACCAAAAAAACATCCCACATAGATTAGCAAACAAAACATTAGACCTTTTCTCCTCTTATATATACAGGTGACCCTGATTGCAAAGCCATACACCTGACAATCCCAAATCCGGCCTAACTTTGGAATCGGATATTTGGCGACTTAAACTCCAAAAGTTTCCAGTTTTCTTTTTTTAATCTTCTTTGGCTTTGGTCACCATGGTTTTCATTTCAAGGTAATATTTTCTCTCTTATTTTTTTCATTCATTTTTTAGCATTTGCGTATGTATAGGTTTAACAATTTAGGAATGTAACAGTTCAATCATAGGAATTTGTTTTTTAAATTGTTAAATGTTTGTTTATCATGCCTGATTGATCACAGGGTTTTTAATTGTGACAGTTTGCCTTATGCTTAACTGTCATCATTAGATTTATTTATTTTATTGAGTTGAATCAGTAGTTATGCAATTTTAGTTTTGCATCAAATAGTATTCATACGAAGTCATTATTATCAATCGATACATAAATCTCCTCAATTTCATTTCAGTTTTTAACTTTTGCATCAGTATTACTTATTAGGGTTTCATTCACAAGCCTTGCAATTTGGGGATTTTAATGTCAATCATTACATAAGAACATCCACTTGTTTGGAACTTATTCTGGGAAAGCGTAGTAGATTCTTAGTTACTTTTCTTGACAATTTGCTCGTATTAATTTTCACATGGCCGCGGACACCAAACTTGTGGTTATGTGAGGGGAAATGATTGGTTACTTCTTTTGATGAACAATAATTTGTTTGGTTAAAATAGATACCATGCAATCTTAATCGACTTTGACAGCTTTCGTAATATTTTTCTGATTGTGATGTGTTCGGTTAAAATAGATCACGTACATAGATTGTCGCATCACTCCACGTGGATAAATACACTTCATGCATTCTTAACACTTCTTTGCTTTTATAAAACATGTTCCTTTTCATTTGACAAGATCAAAGCCATAGACATTTCATTGTTCTATGAAAGCAAGCTTTTTACCTGACCTTTAAGTAGGATGACTTATAAAGGATAACTCTAGTTTAAACACCATAGGGTTACTCTTTGTCCGACTCAACCTTGCATGGTTCTTCCTTATGTGTTACGGGACTTCAAAATCTAAAATTTACCATTTAAAGGCTTCAAATTTCTCTAAAAACATCATGTAACATGCCAAAAATGTATATAGGGTCTGTGAGATAAATCTAACAAAGTTGCAAGTTCCAGTAAGTAACAAGGTAACCTAATAAAATGATCACCAGGGTGCGTGAGCTAGAAAATTTTCCTTGAGAGTAAAATGTACCCGCATTCATTAATCTGTACCATTTTAACCATACAGGTGGTAGTATTAAAGATATAATAGTGGTAGAGGTTAAAGATTAGTCATAGTTCATTTTTTATTTTCCATCAAATGAAGGTCGAAAGGTCTATTCGTTCTTGCAATCAAATCTTTGACGAGGGATGCAAGCTCACTTCATTTGGTTAAAGAAAATGGAGGTGTAGTGTGTGTGATTCTGTCACAAATTTCCGTTGCAAAATCTCTCTAGCTTCCAATCTTATTCCATTATTAAAACTAATTTGCAATATTGTTCTTATTTGATCAATTTCGTTTTGCTTCCTGTTTTGTTGTGATCGCTCAAGTGAATACAAATATTGCAGTTGAGCTGTACTCATGGGAATGAGATTGTGCGCAACATCATTTTGGAATAAAAAAATTCTGTGTATAATAATTTGTAAAGTTTTTAATTCGTTTTACCCCCCAGAGTTTTATGCAACTGCTTATCATATAAATGACATCTTTTGTCGATTGGAGTTCATTGTAGAAAGGTAAGCACACGACATAGCATAATGATATAGCTTAATTTGAGCACATCTTTTGCGTTAGTGGAATATTCGGTTGGTTAGGCAATATGCAGCTAGGGTAACATGTTCAAACGGGTTGGATCAACCTACCGACCTTTGAACTTCAATAATGGTTACTATATTAAATGGTTGAAACTATTTGTACTTACTTTCTTTATCCTTAAATGATGCTTATATATTTTTTGATTGGAATATATTCTTCTTTAAGTTATAGCAACTTTCTATCGAATCTATGATTTTACCTACTTGTATCTAATTGGTATGGCATATAAACCAGGCATTTCCAGCTCCACAATTTTACACCTCAAATCACAAGTTGTATAAAGAACCTCCCACGGCTCACAAAGTTTCTAAAGAAATTGGTGAGAATTCATACAACCTCCCTCCCGTGTTTTATATAATCTGTACATAATTTCATAGACATATATTTCAGTGATTGGTATTCATGTTATTCAGGATCCTTTGGGGATTAAATGTATTACATTCCTCAGGGGCACCTTGAACAAGTATGTTATTTATCTTTTTATGCTAGAATGCAATTTGTCTTCATATATTATGATGCATTGATTCAAGTATTTAGTTGCGTCATACACCAGATGGAGGTCGAGAACTGTGAGAACCAATCTCAACATTAAATATGTGATCAATGGCTGAAATTAGTTGTGGCATAATTGTAATTAAACTAAAATTTAGAAATTAATCTTCTAAAGATGGAGGGGTAATATAGGAATCTCACAATCCATCTTTTTGAAAAACCGTCAATAAAAATAGGTTATATTATTAAATTATTTGATTAGGTCAAAATTTTTCACAAACCTCTCTCACGATCTCATAATTGCGGCTGACTAAACCCTTCCCCTCAAATCCCGAAATTCACCGCAATAATCCTATACGACCCCTTTCTGGTTCGATCCAAGGTTCGATTATTCTTAAATCTAGTATAAGAAAAAGGTAATATAATTTGATAATTTGGTTTACCTACATTAGTGTTGGCTATCTAAACTGTTTTAATCGAAGTACTTGTTAAAATCTAGTATAACAAAAAGGTTCGATTACTGTGTTAATCGAAGAATAAATTTGCAGTTTTATTGATTGGTTTCAAAAATCGTTCTTTGTTACATTAAGTAGACAATGATCTGAGTTTGAATTTTACTTTGTTTACTATCTATGGGTGTCTTGGGAAATGCAAATGTGCATTCAGTCAGTAACATAAATACCAAATTCGCCAAGGAAGGTAAACATAAAATACACAATTTTCCATTTCTATCTCATCAAAACATAACATAGGATCATTATTTACCAACAGTGATTGCTTAATTATTGACAAATAAAGGAGTGAGTTATATTTTTGGAAAATAAAAAGGACGATCTTTTTTTTTTTTTTTTTTTTTTTTTTTTTTTTTTTTTTTTTTTTTTTTTTTTTTTAATTTCTTCAGTTTTGACCCAAATTATTTTCTTGTTATAAGTTGGATATCTAAGTCCTCTTTACGGGTGAGAAAGTAGGGCATACTTTTGGCATTGTCCATTACCATTACTTTGACAATTTTCCCTATTATTAATGCCTCGGATTTTGAATACATTCTTTTAGACTTCTATTGCAGTTCAGAATGCTTAGGGGCTGTTTACCTGAAGAAAAATATGGCCTAGTTTTCCATCAATAGTTTTGTATGGAAACTGGAGTTTATCTACATAGACTAGTTAAAATTTTAGAAAACCTGTTTGAATGGTGTTTTAGTTTGATTCCCCGTTGTCAGTAAAATGAAGAATCTTAGTTGTTAGTTTCACTATTGTTCCCCATGTTTTCACCTATGTTGATCATAGGATTTCATGTTTTTCAGAATTTTCAACTAAAGCACAGTAGAAGGAATTGTGGCAAGTGCATAATCAAGTTGCTTATTGCGCAAAAAATTTCAGGTGCTAGAAGAAATTAAACTACTATTTGCGGTTGCTGGAACCATGATTTTCACAGGTCTTCACATCTTTAGTAAGTCTTGTATCTCGACGTATGTCTTGGGACATGTTGGTAAATCAGAATTAGCCGGTGCATCACTTTCCATGGCATTTGTCAA
The DNA here is from genome assembly GCA_021014915.2 of Artemisia tridentata subsp. tridentata. Classification (NCBI taxonomy): domain Eukaryota; kingdom Viridiplantae; phylum Streptophyta; class Magnoliopsida; order Asterales; family Asteraceae; genus Artemisia; species Artemisia tridentata. The sequence goes on from CP139502.1 coordinate 72,489,820, forward strand.
CGTCATTGGGTTTTCAGTGATTAGTGGTTTGGCTATGGGTATGGATGGGATCACGTCGCCAGCTTTCGGGGCTCGTAACTTCTCACTTATGGCCCGAACCCTTTATCAGACCATACTCATCCTTTTAGCCGCCTTCATCCCAATATGCATTATGTGGCTGAATGCAGAGCCGATACATGTGTTTTTTGGTCAAGACCCAAAAGTAGCTAGTTTGGCTGCTACATATACTTACTTCACCATACCAACGTTATTTCTCCAATGTTTCTTCCATCCTATTAAAGTATACCTCCGAGCTAAAAAGGTAACCAAACCTTTTATAATTGGTGCGACTCTTGCTGTCGTTTTTCATGTCGCTGCCCTCATGCTTATGTCCCTCGTGAAGGGGAAGACGTTTTTTACTTCCCACAGGGCCACTTGGAACAGTTTGTTATTAAGCTTATGGGTTGCTTTCTGAAATAGACTTTATGCAGAAATGATAAAGTGATTCACCTCTCAAATAATATCAGTACGTATAATACTTTTGCATTTAATAGAATCTGAAATGAAAGTCTCTACTCTTTTTTCTAATAGATCGAGGCCTCCACCCAAGAGGTTGAGGGTTAAATTTTGAGAGTTAACAAACTCCTCAACACATCCTTGTCTGCCTCACATGAGACCCACCACAGAGATATCAAAGCCCCCACCACTTAGAAAATATGTGGCCACGAAAGCTCACACTGTCACTAATCTTTCCACCACAAGTACTTTCAAACATGAGCGTGGACAATGTGTTATGCTTATAGGTGAGAAAGGGCAAGAGGTTGGCAAAGGATCCATACATTTAGCAAACGGGACATGGTTTGGAAGAAACTTGGAGGAATTAAGGTTGTGTGTTGTGGATGTCAATGTTCTTAAGGTGGCTAAATGGAGTGAACTTCCACACCCGTGTGATGCCACAGGCACCAGTTTTGCTCAGGCGGAAATGATTCTGGGCTAAAAGAGGGTGTTGTGGGATTCCAGTAAACTTATCTTGATAAATACTCAAGGAGATGACACATCCAGACTTATCATGCTGCTTTCCATTAACCAGGGAAGAACTTGGATTCATTATTGATAGTTTATAGTCAATAAATTAAAGCTGCTGAAGACCACCAGTCTCTTTTGTGGTTAGTACACTGATTTTCGTATCAAGTCTTTGGGGCACCAAGATCAGCTTCACCGCGTTGGACTTCTCATTTACATTCATGGCTGGTTGCTATGAAAGTAATCATTCACCATTCTCTAAGTTCTGAATCATCTATAGTTGTTATTGTGGTTCTTTTTAGCATGGTTCATCAATAATTTCTTCATATTTATCGTTGTGATGAAAAGTGGTATGCGAAAGCATTAATTTTCCAAATCCTGATAACTTCTGGCCGGGTCAAGAATATCTTGTCAAGTTCAGTGACAAAATTTTCGTTTCTCATGAAATGTGTGTGAGAGGTTGATGGATCTTCGACGGTTAGACCATATTCACAAATTAAATTATAAAATATTATAACTTGTGAATATGGTTTAATCGCTGAATGTTGTAGGTGCTTGAGCATGAAACTGCTCTTGAAAGATCCATCATTGTTCTCCCTTGTTTCATTGGGCATGAAGATCTTGTAATTGTGTAAGTACACCATCTTCAGGTATGAAGGAACGTTACATATGATAATGGAGACTGAAAATCGGACTGATGATTACTTGGTGTTGCAATTATGTAGTACCAAGTAATATCCTAGTTTGTAAATCTAGAGAATTGCTGGTAGCAAATATAACTCTTTTATGTAAGGATAGTTTCTGTATCAGTAGATGTAGTTTGGATGTAGAATGAATGAATATGTAGTCTTCTCAATTTTCTGGGTTTCTACTTTGCAATATAATGGCTTATTATTAGCTTCATTTTTTGTAATCCTGGCATCTTTCTCTTCTTTTTTCTTTTTAGCGTAACTTTCTAATGAATTGTCTGCAAAATAGTCGAAAAAATAATAATAATAAAAATAAATAAAAAAAAAAAAAAGAAAAAAATTCTGAGCAGAAAATGAAGCTAATACATAATTGATCGTCATATACACCACCCTCCGTGCCCAATGTAACACTAGCCTCTGAGCAAAAATTCTTGTTTTGTCACACCCCAAAACCGCTTTATAGGTTTGGGTGAGTCACTTAAGTCCCTTGTCACTCGTCCCTCTTTTACGTTTACGAAAATACCGGGCTTTTATACTTGGTTCTAACTAGATTGTTACTAAAATACCATTGAGATAGTTTAACTATGACTTTTTAAGTTAGGAGACTTAATTTAATTGGTTAGTCAATGTAAGTTGAAAATCATACCTTAAGTCAAAGGTTAAGTTATATTGTCCAACTAAAAGAAATGAGACCTGATGGACCAAATATGCCCAAGGACCAAAGATGTGCAGTGCCAACTTCTAGGGTCCGTTTGGTTTGTATGAAGGTTTAGAATCGGATTCGGATTTGGTTTTGGTATGATAGAAAATGAAATAGAAACTAATAATAATATTTTATTAAAATGATTATTTTAATCCAAATAATAAATAAAATATAGAAGTGTCAGAATTTTTTATTATTAAACTAGTTAATAGAAATTAAATTGTGAGTGTATATTATATGGTAGGGCCCACCACTGACATTCTTTCAACAAAACAAACCATTTTAGCTTGGAATTATTTTGATTGAAAAGAGCCCACTTCTATTGTCATAGTATTGTACCAAACAATTGTTTACGGAAATGAATCCATTAGTTGATTGTAAAAGTATCATACCAAACGGACGCTTATTTAGCCATTGTGTAAAAGTGTTTGGTGTGTTTTTGTGTGTGACGTGAGATAGAGAAAAATGTGGGAATACAATAATTTTCTGGTTATCAATTAAAGGAGAATTAGTGTTTTAATTCAAGTAGTGAGTCTCTAACTTCATTCCCCTCATGTAAGTGTACCTAATTCTTGGTTTAATTTCATATTTGGGATTATGGTTCGTGTAATGAAATTTTGGGACTTTAGGTAAAATAGACTTTGAATTAAAGTGATGATGTTATAGTGTTTAGGGCTTAAGTTCTTCAAATGGGTAATGATTAAATTGGGTGATTTAGGGGATTTCACCATATGATCATGATATGATCATATGCATGTAAGAGATAGACTTGAGTTTGTAAATGGGTTGGGCAAACCCTTTTTATTAGTTATGCATCAAGGTAATAACAAGTGTTGGTGATAATTCATGTAAGGAGTCAAATGATGATGATGTTTTTTGGTAATTAGCTATGGAGCTAAAGTAAGTAAATTGGTTATAATGTGTAATTATATGGATTTTATCATATTATATGTTATGTGATTATTTGTGTTTAAGGTTATGAAAGACATTGGTCTAGTATGTTTGGATTAAGCTAGAATTAGGCTAGTTATTTATAACTAGCAAAGGATGTGGTTAGCCTAGTTGCTCTACTAGTTAAGGTATGTGAAGTTCATGTTTGTTGTGGAATGATGATGGTTAACATGCTTTTATGCAAGTTATAGTTTAGAATATGTCTTTGGACTAGTATTTGACATGGATGATACAAGTATGTGTAAATGATGTATAATATCATGTTATTGTCTTTTTTATTTACTAACCGTAATGTTTACATTTTAGTTGTTAACCTTTTTTGTAGGTGATTGTGAAGCAATGTAAGGTCTTGGATTATAGGCCTTAAGGATGTGAAGCATAGATTATTGGAAGTATGACACTTATGATAATAGTTGTAGATGCCATGCTTGATCAAGTTAAACCCCCAATGAGTAGCCATGTTGTATTCTTGTTATGGTTTTAAAGTTATGTTTGCAGAAATTATTACGCGTTAAAGAGTTTTGTACTCCCCCATCTCAAAATTATAGTCCACATTTTCTTTTTGCGATGTTTCAAAATAATTGTCCACTTTTTATTTTAAGAAAGAAAAAGAAAATTTAGTGAGAGAATATTCTATTTAAGTGGTTGAGATTTATAGTGATCCCACTTTTATTAAACTTTGTGATTTTTGTCTCCTGACAATAACTTTGAGATGGAGGGAGTACAAGTTATGTTTTAGTATGTATAAAGGGGTGTTTGGCATAATAACCCCGTCTTGAGATTTATTGCTCCCACATGTGTTTGGGGTCGAAAAATTTACATTTTTATGAAGTATATGAGGTTTTTAAGATATTTGGAAGGTTTCGTAAATTTTTGAGTTGTGTAAGTGTTTTTTCATAAAATGTATCCCGGAATCATTTTTGGTGTACAAAAAAAGGGCTATTTTAGAGTACAAAAAAGGTCATTTTTTTTGCATAGAAAAAGGGGCTATTTTATAGTACAAACGGGTCATTTTGGTGTACAAAAAATGAGGATATTTTAGAGTACAAAAAATGTCATTTTTTGTGTACAGAAAAGGGACTATTTTAGAGACATCGTAAAACTAGCAAGAAGTGTTCATTTCAGCACATCATAACTTTAAGTTAGATTTCGATGCTCACTTTACTAACCCCTAGTAAATCGTGAAAATGGACTGTTAGCATTTAATTTATGCTACTTTGGAAGTGATGGTCATTTGTAGACTAGAACTTTAGCATCATGTATAATATGTATTAAGTAATGTGGGCTAAAGGCATTAGTATTGATAGTATCTTATGTTATAAGTGTAGTGCAATACTTTAGCCCACACATGGTCCAAATGTAAAGCCCATCCAATGTCTTTGGATGGCTGCCAACATACATAAGCCACAACTCTCTCATTTAGCAAAGTGTGCTTTTGAGAGAGTGTGTGTGTATCTTTGTATTTTCCTCTCAAATCTAATATACATACATTTCCAGGTTTCATCTCCACTGCCACCATCTCACCCAATCTCTTCCCACCACATCTTCTATCTATCTCATCTATATTTCCTCTCATTCCCCATCTATTATTCTCTTTCTTATTTCCATCTATTCTTCTTGTTCTTTAACTGCCATTCGATCTATTGTGTAAGTGGGTATGATAAAGTAGGATTTCTAGCTATAACAAGTGGTATCAACGAGCCTAGCTTCGAGGTAGGAGGTCCTCTTTTTGTTCGATTCTTGTTCATGCGTTTTTGAAGTTTTGTGAATCGATCCATAGTAGTTTTCTGTGAAACGCAGCAAGATCATAGAACAAAGGTGTTATTTTTTTTTAATCCTAAGGATTAAAACATTCTTTGTTATCTTTCTTTCATTAGAAAAGTAACAACTTATGTTTTCATTCTATTCGATCTACCAAAATCAAGCTAAGTTATGTTTTTTATGCTCTAAAGATTTGGTACTATGAAGATTATTTGTTTTTCTCACAAATCTTGGCTTTGAAGATTAAAAGTTTTTGTTGTTCTTGGCTTATAGATCGAAAATATTCATAATCTTGTATAAGATTTTGTGTTTGTGGATAAGAGATAAGTCAAAGTTAGTGAAAAGTGAGTACAAGTTGGTAAGTTGTCAGGGAAATATCTCCAAAAGATAAGGTATCACGTGGGATTGTAAAGAAAAAGTCAAAAAGTGGTTGAAAAAGCAAATCTATCGAAGTTGGCTTCAAAAGCTGCGTTTTATCGCATTTGGGAAAAAAATCAGACGAATTATCGCATTTGGGTCTTTTTATCGCAATTGAGACTGACTCTTTTATCGCAATTGGATCTGGAAAATTTATCGCAATTGGCCACGGAAAATCTTATCGCAATTACAACAGCGATAAAATTATCGCAGTTGTAAGTCAGATAGTTATCGCAATTCAGCTTGTGTCAGACTTATCGCAATTCGAAACTATCGCAGTTCTGTCCGAGATAGATATCGCAGTTCTGTCCGAGAAGTTTATCAACTGCGATATCGGACAAAACACCAATTGCGATATCGGACAAAACTAACTTTTCAGTATTGTCATTTTCAGTCCCTGTACTTTCCAGCAGCCTTTGAAAACTTTCAGATTTGGCAGTTTTGGCCCTCGTACTTATGTGAAACTTCAAAAGGTCATAACTTTTGAACCGTAACTCCGTTTTCAGCGAAACACCTGTCAAAACGACCGTGAGACCGAGGAGAAGGACACGTTGAATAAATTTATTCATTCAACCCAAGTTTCGAGGCCTGAAAACGCTCCAAAATGAAGTTATTGAGGTTTTAAGTTTCCAGACCAAAATTTCACCTACAACTTCAAACGATCATCATCAACAAACCAAAGCTTCACAACAACAACAACCAAGTTTAACCTTCAACAACAACATCTCCTACTTTGTTGCAAAGATCCTGAATCCATTTTATCGTACCCGTCATCATCAATGGCAACTCACCAAGACAATATGGCAACTGATCTGGCACATGCTTTTGCATTATTCACCGAGGCATTAAACTTCAAACAACATAACAACAACCAATGGAATTCACCGTACACTGACAATACGCAGTTATATATGGGTCAAGAAGGACAAATGGTTGAGGTTATCGGGAATCAGCAAGGAAATGCTATGGGTATACAGACGGGGAATCAAATGCAATATGCAGGGCAGTATACGGGAAATCAAAGGGATCAGTTTGTGAATCAGAATGGGGTCAATCAAAATGAAGATTATTGTTTCATGACTTCATCTGAAAGCCAAAGGAGTGATATAGGCAGAATAGGTAATGTTCCTGCAATGACGAAGGTAGAAAAGCTCCAGTACATGCTGATGCTAGCCAACAAGGAACATTCAGGAATATCGTTGACTGCTGAGGAATCAGACTTCTTGCGTTCAACCAGAATTAATGATAATTCTACAGAAGTCACAGGAGTCTCCGATCCTATGCCTGATCAGCAAGAACCTACATCATGCAGTGATTCTGAAACTATTCCGTCCTATGACACAGAACCACTCCATGAGGTACCATCATTGTTTGCTCATGAAAAGCCACATTCTGTGCCTCTCGAACCTAATTATGATACATACATGGACACGCCAAGTTGTAGCAATACTAATTTGACAAATCCAGATATTGATCCTAATGAAGTTCAAGTTGCACAAAATGTTGCTAATGATGAGGAAACCCGTTCTCTCTTTGAATCATTACTTCATAATTGTCAAATAGAGATTGATAAGGTCAAAAAGATCAATCGCGAGGTAAAAGCCGCGAATGAAAAATTGACCACTGAGCTTGAGAGTTATAAGGTGAATGCACGAGCTTATGATTTTCACAATAATCGACAGTCAAAACTTGAAAATAGTTTAAGAGATTCTGTTTTAAGAGAAAAACGTTTGCAAATCAAATTTGACACTTTAGATGTCAATTTGAACAACAAAATAAAATCTTTAAACAATGAAATTTCTGAACTAACCAACCAGCTTTCAAAACAAAAATCAACTTATTCTAATCTTGAAAAAGAAAAGAAGGAGTTGAATGAAAGGTTTTCAAAACGTGAAAAAGATCTTCTTAAAGAGATCAATGACAAAAAGAAAACCATTGCAAAGTTGGATGATATGCTTGTAAAAACGGGTCATTCTGCACAAACAGTTAACTTGTTGATAAACGATCCAAACCCGATTTTACATACATTAAAAAAGGTGGCTATCGGTTATGAAAACCCTTATATTCTCAAGAAAGCTCAGAAAGAACAGAATGTGCTTTTTAATGGTAATTTAATAAATGCTATCCATGACCCTCCTTCGGTTCATGATTCTGATGAAACGATTGAGCTTTCAGAAGAGAGTAGAAAGAAAATGAGACAAAAGAACCCAGAAATAAAACCCATTGACTATAATGAAGCAAACAAACTTGCTGGGGTTCATCTTGTTAAAAAGGAGTCACCTCTGTTTTTTCAAAAACCAGTGGTTTTCACAAGACAAAAGGCTGTCTCAAAACATCTGCCTAACATCGAACAAATGGCATCTAAAAACACTTATGATTCAAGTGCAGCTAGACTATATTTGGTTGATCTTAAGCAGAGGATTGAGAAACTTCAACGTATTGTGGCTTCCAAAATTAACAATAACAAGTTTGAATGGTTTCCGGGTGTTCAGGATGAACTCAAAAAGATTTTTGAAAAGGAAATTAATCCACATGTTGCTGCAATCTATGCGGTTGTTCAAAATGTGGAAAATAATCTTTTAAAAGAGTCTGCAGAATTCGTTAAGGATCACAAATCCTTAGTGAAGGAAGCAAATGAATACTTGGAACGAATAAAGGTTTTGGAACATCAAAATGACTCTCTCTCTTTCGAAGCTCTATCGACCGATATCATGTCAATTATTTACCAAACATATTCTGTGGAAGATGATGAAAGACTTCGAGCTGAGATTTCTCAAATTGTTGAAAAATATGAAAAGGCGCTTTTGAAACTTGAAAAACAAAATTGCACATATTTTAAACAACTTGATACTAAAAAGGAAGAATGCAAGTATGACAAATTGTCGTATGAGCGTTCTTACAATCAAATGCAAGAACAAATTCAGTTTTTGAAGTCTCAGCTTGCAAGTCAACCAGGGAAGGGTGAGGAACCAAAGGGTATTGCACCATTAACCCCCTTGCCTAGTGAGAAACAACAAGGGAAAGCTGTTGTCAAAACAAAAACATCGAATGTAATAGCGCCTGGCCTTGATAGGATTAGTCCCACTAATGCGTCTGCCTCTACATCTAAACCATATAGGGCGTTAGACAAATGTGCAAAAGATAATCAAAAAGAGTCTAGGAATGCTACTACAAAGACAAAGGACAACAAGCTAAATCCCAATGTGAAAGCACCTGGCCTTTCTAGGGATAGTACACCGAATGTGACCACACAAACAGTTAAGGAATCAGTTGGTTCAAACAACAAGGTCCACAATCATTACCTAGAATATGCTAGGAAAAAGGCACAGGTTCGACAAGATGGAATTTTAGGTACAAAACCTAGAGTGATGAATTCTACAACATTACAAAGCACTGCCAGTAGTAGTAAACCACTACCTAGGATCATTCAACTAAAGACTAGGGATTGGCTTGCATCTAAGAGTAGCTGCGAAAAAGAAAATGTTATCCACGTAGAATCCAACACTAAGAATTCAAATTCCTCTTCGAACCAGAAACAAGCTTCAAATGACTGTAGTGACAAAGTTAAGGTTGCTGTTTTAAACAAGAATGTTGAATTTGTTTGTCCTACATGTCAAAAAATGTGTCGTTTCAGCTAATCACGATGCATGTGTTGCACAGTATATCAAGAAAGCAAATGCAAGTGCTAAGGCACAATCCTCTAAGACACCAAATAGCAACAAACCCGTTGCTAAGAAGCAAAAGGCTAAGAAACCAACTAGGTGGATCTCTACAGGACGTAGTGTTTCTCAAAATGAGACTTCCGCTGCATCTGACAAGGAAACAACTCCTAGATCTTGCACTAGGTGGATTCCCACGGGAAAAGTTTTTAAAACAGTAGGTCTTAGATGGATTCCCACAGGAAAGATTCTTGATAGTTGCTCCACGACAAGTAATAGTGAAAATCATCAGGATAAGGATGTAGAAACCACTACAACCGTTGATAGTGGACACCCTCAATGTGATGATTCATGTTCTTCTAACACTATTATTTGTGCATATTCTTCTTTTGTGGATTCTGTGATTGCAGGTACTCGTGAAAGTGTTGAGAGTTCACTCGCTGAATGTGGAAGAGAAGACCTTTATGCCAACATCGCATTTGGAAATCCTGGTCTACATCCACTCTTAACTCCACTTTTACTTGTTCATACTTAATCATTCTTTGTGAATATACATTTTTTGAAAACATCAAAAAGAATATACAAAAATGGAAAATTTTCAAAAAATACAAAAACAATATAAAATCACAAAAATCCAAAAATATTCTTCTCCGACATGTCTCTCGTATAATCAATATTCTGTACGTACTTAGAAATATCATTCAACAATGATACGGGCATGTACAGATGCTTGAGCGAGAGTTCTTTAAATGTTTTCAAAACATGTCGTTTCTCAAATTTCTTCACAATGGCTTTCGTGCATTTCAGTACGAAACCCGCGCTTAACTCAATGGCTTCTGAGAGACTCACTCCAGAACCCGCGCTTAACCCAATGGCTTTTGTGCATTTCAGTACGAAACCCGCGCTTAATTCAATGGCTTCTGAGAGACTCACTCCAGAACCCGCGCTTAATTCAATGGCTTCGGAACATCTCAGTTTCGGACCCGAACTTCAAATAAAGGAAAGTGTTGTGCAAATCCAATTTCTTTTTCTAACACTTATCCTAAAAACAAATGAAGATATTTCTCCTTACATATCTTCAAAGATTTTCAAAATCTTCTCTATCTTGAGTACATTTTCTTCAAGATTTTTCAATAAGATTTTTCCAAATCTTTCATAAAGTGCTCAAGATAACTCCCTCCTAAACCCTTAAAACTGCTTTTAAACTAAAATGTTTAACCATATGCTTTGTTTAAGGGGGAGTAGAAAAACAAAAATGTTCCAATTTCATGCTCAAATCCGTCTATCTCTCCAAAAAGTTTCATTTTAATCAGTTGATATCAAAAATATCACTACATGCTATTTTTGAGGGGGAGAAGATGTGATTAAAATGTGATCGAAAAGGAATCTCAAAAAGAGTTCTTCAAAAAGACTCAGCATGAACCCTCGAATTGACGAAAGAGAAATGTCAGTAATCGAAAAGACTAGTCCGGGACGGGTAATAATTTCAAGATCGTTATCCATTGATGTAAACGTGTCTCGCAAAGGACTTGTCTGAGTAGAATGTACCAATTCGAGAGATGATCTTTTGATATGACCAGGACGGGTAATAACTTCAAGCTAGTCTAACTAGTGATGTAAACGTGTCTCGCAATGGTCATATTAATTGAAAATCGATCAGTTCAAAAAGTGCGATCTCTACCCATCATGTGCAATTCTTTCTTAAATCTCATATGCACATGTGAAGGGGGAGTATTTCAGAAAATGCAAAACTCTCGAAGTATTAACAAAATGTGTGTTTATTCATGAACACTTCGAGAGATTTTCTCAAATGGTTTTATGGCAAGTGATCAACAAACCTAGGATAGTCATGGAGTAATAAGGTGATTATGGTTAGGTTATGTCCTATGATCCGCCAGAACCGGAGGGATCTTCCCAAGGACAATTCCAATAGTCTAGAATTAGAAGTCCTTAGGTAAGATTGAAAAAAGGAGTAAATGAGAAAGGAGAAAGAAGGGGTTGAAGAATGAAAAAGAAAAGTTTTTGTAAGGGTGAAAAGAAATAGCCCTCCATGAAAACTTAGGTCAGAAACCGGGTCAATACATCTGCTATCGGTACTCACTAAGGTGATACTGGTATTGAAGACAAGACGTCATGGACCCAGTGACGCATTTGCACCACCCCTCCTATCCACTCAGATATCTCTTAAAAGATATTTGTTTCATTTCTCACGGAGAACACTACATAATCTATCGGCCTCTCATTCCGAGATGTGTTGATATTGAAAAGGTGGCACTCTGCTCCATGCCTCCGACGACTAAAAACAAAACGCACATAATTGAGTCTAGAGACATGAGATTCATCAATGATCTCTTAGGAACACTTCCTACGCAATACACTTGTGTTCATCTCAAAAGGATACAAGTTGTATGAGTCTTAATGAGATCAAAGGATCTTGCCTCACGACATGATGGCCGAAGGACGAATTATTGCTAACTGTTTTATGCAGGTACCGACGAAAGTCCATTCACCATCATCATCTACAACGTAGACACATCTGATCAGAAGAAGTAGATCAAGGCAAGAACATTCAAAGTCAATACTTTGAAGATCACAGAGCATGAAGGAACAATGAATCAAGTCTATTATACAATGACACACAAAGTTCAAGACGTCAAAAGCAAAAGACCAATCACGGGAGCATCATTGAAATGACCATCCCTTAGGGGGAGATTGTTAGCATTTAATTTATGCTACTTTGGAAGTGATGGTCATTTGTAGACTAGAACTTTAGTATCATGTATAATATGTATTAAGTAATGTGGGCTAAAGGCATTAGTATTGATAGTATCTTATGTTATAAGTGTAGTGCAATACTTTAGCCCACACATGGTCCAAATGTAAAGCCCATCCAATGTCTTTGGATGGCTGCCAACATACATAAGCCACAACTCTCTCATTTAGCAAAGTGTGCTTTTGAGAGAGTGTGTGTGTATCTTTGTATTTTCCTCTCAAATCTAATATACACATTTCCAGGTTTCATCTCCACTGCCACCATCTCACCCAATCTCTTCCCACCACATCTTCTATCTATCTCATCTATATTTCCTCTCATTCCCCATCTATTATTCTCTTTCTTATTTCCATCTATTCTTCTTGTTCTTTAACTGCCATTCGATCTATTGTGTAAGTGGGTATGATAAAGTAGGATTTCTAGCTATAACATGGACCAGAGACCTCACCTGACTCATGATATGACCAAGAAACACGTTTGGAGGTGGAGGAAACACCATAAACTCGAACTAAAGATTAACTTTGAATTTTCGGTTTATTGATTGCCGAGGTGTGTATGTATTCTAGAGAGAGAAGTCTAGAAACACACACACACCTCGTGTGTTACAAATGAATCCTCAACCCTCCTAGTATTGACATAGGAGGGTATTTATTACAAGCTACAAGTTCTAACTTAGCAATATGACTAAACTAGTCCTTGTACTTTACATGCTATTGCAATTCCCACAAATGACAAAACTTTAAAGCTAACAATCTCTCCCCAAAGTGAAGTCATATGGGAATTGCTTACAATGTTCCCTACAAGTAAAATTCAATACAAATACATGAGAAAGATCTTCAAACTTCATTACTTCGTTCAGCTTGCATAATCTTCTCAGCTGCCATTTCTTTACTTGCAGACGAACTAAGTGAGCAAATCTAATTAGGGTTTAATTCAGAGTACCCTGAGTGCTCTCCCCTAATTAGCGCTCTCCCCCAAACTGACAACCTCATTTAATGAGTGCCTTGAGTGCCCTGAATCTGTTCGGGGGAATGAAGTATCAACATCTTCATCTCACAAAATGCGATAGTCTATGTTCGAGAAAGAATTGCAAAACACTTCAATTGCGAAAGAACCCCTTTGTCGATGAAGTACCATTTTTATCACAGAGTGATAAAAACCGCTTTTATGATCAGGATTGAAGTCGCAACCTTTTTGTAGCCATCTTTTCTCGATCAAAGGCCCTCAGCAACTCGTAAGACTTGAAATGCATACCAGTTACGTCATCGATGTACACCTTTCTCTCCCCTGATGATTACGATTCATCGGAATCAGCATAATGTTGTGTACGTGAAATACAAACTGGAAGCCCTTTATCAGGAATCATATTAGTCCGTGAGAAGATGTCGATACGCCCAGTCTAACCTCCTGTATCAAAAACAACGGCTTCATGTAGTGACCACTGATGGAGAAAACCCACCATGACGAACTTGAGACTGAAGTAGAATAACCCAAACTTGTGACTTAAACTTGCACTGTTGTATGACTAAGTACCTATACTGAGCACTACAACGTAACTCCTTAAAGCATAGGTCGTTTCATATACCCATCCATCCTTCCTTAATAGTATATGAACATCTCTTGAATTATCCACATCTTTGTGTGACACTGAGTACTACAACGTATCTCCTTTAAGTGATAGTTAACTAGGTCTTCGTCCATCCTCCCCTTGACCTATGAAAACTAGATAACCCAAGACTTAATCACTATTCCCATGAGTGCCCAAACAAGGATCTCGAAGAATCATGCATCCAACCAACCCCGATATCTTCAAGATACTAAGTACACGTACCCGAGATATTCCACTTCAACTTCAAATAAGTAATAATGAATCATCATCCTTGTAGCCACAGCTGATAATTTGACCATTGTCATCTGATTGTGAATCTTGATCAGGATCTTTTAGGCTATACGTGGTGATTTTGAAGGTGCCGTCCGACAATTTCAATTGTGATTTTGATGTGAAATATGCCATAAAATGACATTATAATGATGCTGGGAAAATTTGAGTTTTACAATTTTTACGCCAAAAATTCCCCGAAAAATTCGAATTTTGGCCTAAAAATTTGAATTTTGGGCCAAAATTTTCACTCTTGAACCAGAATTTGAATCTCGCGTAAAAATTGTCCGTTTAGTCCCCTGAGAAAATTAAATTTTACTCGGATTTTCCCGCCAAAAAACTCTATTTTTTTTCTTTTTTTTTTTTTTTGCCAAAGGTTGTCCGATATCTCAATTCCCTTCTTTGTCCGATATCGCAATTGGTACAAAGATGTCGGACAATGCTGAATACTGAACTGCGATATGTATGATCAGATGTCAAATGCGATAACCATCAAATGCGATAACCATCTGAGTTGTCAACTGCGATAAGGTCAAATGCGATAGAGCAAAACAGCGATGCCAAATGCGATAAGGCCAAATGCGACACCTATCGCAATTCTCATACAAGAAATGCGATAATCAATTCGAATTGCGATAACCTCGCTGCTTTTCTTCAATTGCGATAAAACGCAACTTTTGCCCACTTTTGTTGACTTTGTTGTGTCACATGCCTAGACCTTATCTTGTAAGATATTGTTACTGACAATCTTTCACCAACTTGACCAAATATGCCCAAGGACTAGAGGTGGCCATTTCCCGGTTCAGCCAAAATCCGGTTCCGGTTCCAAACCGGATCTGGTTCATGGTCAAAGTCAAATATCCGGTTCCGGTTCCAAACCGGATCGGATTTTTTCGGATCCGGGGTCTAAAAATCCGGGATAGGTATACCCTGTTCCGGTTCGGTTCCAACACCGGTTCCAAATTAAAATCCGGTCTACACAATAAACTTAATAAACTTCGACTTTTATTAAATAAACTCATAAACGTCACACATATATTACTTGAATCACAAATTTAATACATTTTGACTATTTATTCTTAATCGGTTTCAAAATAATTGTCCACTTTTCTTTTTAAGTAAGAAAAAGAGAATTTTGTGAGAGAGTAATCTATTTGAGTGATTGAGATTTATAGTGGTCCCACTTTCATTAAACTTTGTGATTTATGTCTCCTGACAATAACTTTGAGATGGAGGGAGTACAAGTTATGTTTTAGCATGTATAAAGGAATGTTTGGCATAATAACCCCGTCTTGAGATTTAATGCTCCCACATGTGTTTGAGGTCGAAAAATTTACTTTTTTATGAAGTATATGAGCTTTTTAAGATATTTGGATGGTTTAGTAAAATTTTGAGGTGTGCAAGTATTTTTTCATAAAATATATCCTGGAATCATTTTTGGAGTACAAAAAAAAAGGGCTATTTTAGAGTACAAAAAGGTCATTTTTGTTGCATAGAAAAAGGGGCTATTTTATAGTACAAACAGGTCATTTTGGTGTGCAGAAAATGAGGATATTTTAGCGTACAAAAAATGTCATTTTTTGTTTATAGAATAGGGACTATTTTAGAGACATCGTAAAACTAACAAGAAGTGTTCATTTCTACATATCATAACTTTAAGTTAGATTTCGATGCTCACTTTACTAACCCCTAGTAAATCGTGAAAATGGACCAGAGACCTCACCTGACTCAGCTTGGCCATTGTGAAAATGGACCAGAGACCACACATGTGAAATAAATCATCACACCTTTAGTCCAACCAATTGGGAGATAATCAATACATTCATTTTCGGGAGTGATTCATCCTTTCTGAATGCAACATACAACTCTTGGTTGCTGCACATTCGATTGGAATTATTGATATCTTGGCTTGGAATAACTTTTCTTAGTTCTAGGACTTTTATCTATATACGATGTTTACCTATTTTTTTGTGACGGAAGCGTCAATGTTATTTACAAGGCATCTCCATCTCCACAACTTCACACCTAAAAAAACAGTTTTACACATTTACACATCAAAGGATTATTAAAACGACAATTAATCGACTTGAACCGAAACTCTATTGACGCGGATATAGTCATTTAAGATAATACGAATATGATATTGCTCTAACAAAAATAGTATTGGGTACACTCAAAACATGGATAGAGAAGAACTTTCTATCGTGAGTGTCGGAATCCGAAACAAATCTTTTAGTTTGATAGCTAAAGATGGTAAGCTTACACATAAACTCCATAATTACTACTGTACATCGTATAATTGAATTGTTTGTTCAAAACCTTAAGCTGAAATAAACATAAGTTCTCATTTTTTTTTCTTTCTAAAAATACTTTAGTACAACAGATACTACAACTTAATATGAAGTACCAAAAAAACATCCCACATAGATTAGCAAACAAAACATTAGACCTTTTCTCCTCGTATATATACAGGTGACCCTGATTGCAAAGCCATACACCTGACAGTCCCAAATCCGCCTAACTTTGGAATCGGATATTTGGCGACTTAAACTCCAAAAGTTTCCAGTTTTCTTTTTTTAATCTTCTTTGGCAGAATCAACTTTGGTCACCATGGTTTTCATTTCAAGGTAATATTTTCTCTCTTATTTTTTTCATTCATTTTTTAGCATTTGCGTTTGTATAGGTTTAACAATTTAGGATTGTAACAGTTCAATCATAGGAATTTGTTTTTTAAATTGTTAAATGTTTGTTTATCATGCCTGATTGATCAAAGGGTTTTCAATTGTGACAGTTTGCCTTATGCTTAACTGTCATCATTAGATTTATTTATTTTATTGAGTTGAATCAGTAGTTATGCAATTTTAGTTTTGCATCAAATAGTATTCATACGAAGTCATTATTACCAACTACAGTGGGTTAGATGTTTAAAAAGGATAACTAAATTTTTCTATATCTCTGCTTAGTTGTGTTATAAAGGATAACTTTAGTTTAAACACCATAGGCTTACTCTTTGTCCGACTCAACCTTGCATGTTTCTTCCTTATGTGTTACGGAAATCAAAATCTAAAATTTACCATTTAAAGGCTTAAAATTTCTCTAAAAGCATCACGTAACAAATGTATATAAGTTTTGTGTGATAAATCTACAAAGTTTCCCGTTCTAGTAAGTAACAAGCTAACCTAATAAAATGATCACCAGGATGCATGAGCAAGAAAACTTTCCTTTAGAGTATAATGTACCCGCATTCATTAATCTGTACGATTTTAACCAAATAAGTGGTAGTATAAAAGATATAGAAGTGGTAGAGGTTAAAGATTAGTCATAGTTCATTTTTATCTTCCTTCAAATGAAGGGCGAAAGGTCTGTTCGTTCTTGCAATCAAATCATTGACGAGGGATGCAAGCTCACTTCATTTGGTTAAAGAAAATGAAGGTGTAGTGTGTGATTCTGTCACAAATTTCCGTTGCAAAATCTCTCTAGCTTTCAATCTTATTCCATTATTAGAACTAATTTGCAATATTGTTCTTATTTGATCAATTTCGTTTTGTTTCCTGTTTTGTTGTGATCGCTCAAGCGAATACAATATTGCAGTTGAGCTGTACTCATGGGAATGAGATTGTGCGCAATAGTATTTTGGAATGGAAAAATTCTATGTATAACATACACTAGTCCATGATGCGTTAATAATTTGTAAAGTTCTTAATTCGTTTTATCCCACAGACTTTTATGCAAGTGCTAATCACATAAATGACTTCTTTTGTCGATTGAAGTCCATTGTGTAGAATGGTACGCACATGATATAGCATAATGATAGAGCATAATTTGAGCACATCTTTTGCGTAAGTGGAATTTTTGGTTAGGCAATATGCAGCTAGGGTAACATCTTCAAACGGGTTGGATCAACCTATCGACCTTTGAACTTCACGGTTACTATATTAAAATGGTTGAAACTATTTGTATTTACTATCTTTATCCTTAAATGATGCATTTATATTTTTTGATTTGGAATATATTCTTCTTTAAGTTATAGCAACTTTCTATCGAATCTATGATTTTACCTACCTGTATCTAATTGGTATTGTGTATAAACCAGGCATTTCCAGCTCCACAATTTTAAACCTCAAATCATAAATTGTATAAAGAACCTCCCATGGCTCAGAAAGTCTCTAAAGAAATTGGTGAGAATTGATACAACCTCCCACCCATGTTTTATATAATCTGTTCATAATTTCATATACATATATTTCAATTGTTAGTATAGCTACTAAGATGATTGGTATAATTTATTCATGTTTTTCAGGATCCTTTGGGGTGCAAATGTATTACTTTCCTCTGGGGCACCTTGAACATGTATGTTATTTATCTTTTTATGCTAGAATGCAATTTGTCTTCATAGGATTATGATGCATTGATCACCAGAGAAAGGTCGAGAAGTGCGAGAAGCAATCTCAATCATTAAATATGTGATCAATAGCTTAAATTAGTTGTGGCATAATTGTAATTAAACTAAAATTAGATATTAATCTTCTAAAGATGGAGGGGTTATTTAGGAATCTCCCAATCTTTCTTTTTGAAAAACCGTCCATAAAAACACGTTATTATTAAATTGATTGATTAGGTCACAAAATTTCACAAACCTCTCTCACGATCTCATAATTACGACTGACAAAAAGGTATAACAAAAATCCTATTAGATCCCTTTCTTGTTCGATCCAAGGTTCGATTATGCTTAAATTTAGTATAACAAAAAGGTATTATAATTTGATAATTTGTTTGCCTTCATTAGTGTTGGCTATCTAAACTGTGTTAATCGAAGCACATGTAAAAATCAAGTATAACAAAAAGGTTTACTGTGTTAATCGAAGAATGAATCTGCAGTTTGATTGATTGGTTTCAAAAATCGTTTTTTGTTACATTAAGTAGACAATGATCTGAGTTTGAATTTTATTTTGTTTACAATCTATAGGTGTCTTGGGAAATCCAAATGTGCATTCAGTCAGTAACATAAATACCAAATTCGCGAAGGAAGGTAAACATAAATACGCAATTTTCCATTTCTCTCTCATCGAAACATAACATAGGCTCATTATTTTCCAACAGTGACTGCTTAATTATTGACAAATAAAGGGGTGAGTTATATTTTTGGAAAATAAAAAGGAAGCAATTTTTTTTTTTTTTTTTTTAAATTTCTTCAGTTTTGACCCAAATTATTTTCTTGTTATAAGTTGGATATCTAAGTCCTCTTTACGGGTGAGAAAGTAGGGCATACTTTTGGCATTGTCCATTACCATTACTTTGACAATTTTCCCTATTATTAATGCCACGGATTTTGAATACATTCTTCTAGACTTCTATTGCAGTTCAGAATGCTTGGGGGCTGTTTACCTGAAGAAAATATGGCCTAGTTTTCCATCTATAGTTTTGTATGGAAACTGGAGTTTATCTACATAGACTAGTTAAAATTTTAGAAAACCTGTTTGAATGGTGTTTTAGTTTGATTCCCCGTTGTCAGTAAAATGAATAATCTTAGTTGTTAGTTTCACTATTGTTCCCCATGTTTTCACCTATGTTGATCATAGGATTTCATGTTTTTCAGAATTTTCAACTAAAGCACAGTAGAAGGAATTGTGGCAAGTGCATAATCAAGTTGCTTATTGTGCAAAAAATTTCAGGTGCTAGAAGAAATTAAACTACTATTTGCGGTAGCTGGAACCATGATTTTCACAGGTCTTCACATCTTTAGTAAGTCTTGTATCTCGACGTATGTCTTGGGACATGTTGGTAAATCAGAATTAGCCGGTGCATCACTTTCCATGGCATTTGTCAACGTCATTGGGTTTTCAGTGATTAGTGGTTTGGCTGTGGGTATGGATGGGCTCACGTCGCAAGCTTTCGGGGCTCGTAACTTCTCACTTATGCCCCGAACCGTTCATCAGACCATACTCATCCTTTTAGCCGCCTTCATCCCAATATGCATTATGTGGCTGAATGCAGAGCCGATACATGTGTTTTTTGGTCAAGACCCAAAAGTAGCTAGTTTGGCTGCTACATATACATACTTCACCATACCAACGTTATTTCTCCAATGTTTCTTCCATCCTATTAAAGTATACCTCCAAGCTAAAAAGGTAACCAAACCTTTTATAATCGGTGCGACTCTTGCTGTCGTTTTTCATGTCGCTGCCCTCATGCTTATGTCCCTCGTGAAGGGGAAGACGTTTTTTACTTCCCACAGGGCCACTTGGAACAGTTTGTTATTAAGCTTATGGGTTGCTTTCTGAAATAGACTTTATACAGAAATGATAAAGTGATTCACCTCTCAAATAATATCAGTACGTATAATACTTTTGCATTGAATAGAATCTGAAATGAAAGTCTCTACTCTTTTTTCTAATAGATCGAGGCCTCCACCCAAGAGGTTGAGGGTTAAATTTTGAGAGTTAACAAACTGCTCAACCCATCCTTGTCTGCCTCACATGAGACCCACCACAGACATATCAAAGCCCCCACCACTTAGAAAATATGTGGCCACGAAAGCTCACACTGTCACTAATCTTTCCACCACAAGTACTTTCAAACATGAGCGTGGACAATGTGTTATGCTTATAGGTGAGAAAGGGCAAGAGGTTGGCAAAGGATCCATACATTTAGCAAACGGGACATGGTTTGGAAGAAACTTGGAGGAATTAAGGTTGTGTGTTGTGGATGTCAATGTTCTTAAGGTGGCTAAATGGAGTGAACTTCCACACCCGTGTGATGCCTGTAAACTTATCTTGTTAAAGGCACCAGTTTTACTCAAGGCGGAAATGATTCTGGGCTAAAAGAGGGTGTTGTGGGATTCCAGTAAACTTATCTTGATAAATACTCAAGGAGATGACACATCCAGACTTATCATGCTGCTTTCCATTAACCAAGGAAGAACTTGGATTCATTTTTGAAAAAAAAGTGGTATGCAAAAGCATTAATTTTCCAAATCCTGATAACTTCTGGCCGGGTCAAGAATATCTTGTCAAGTTCAGTGACAAAATTTTCGTTTCTCATGAAATGTGAGTGAGAGGTCGATGGATCTTCGACGGTTAGACCATATTCACAAATTAAATTATAAAATATTATAACTTGTGAATATGGTTTAATCGCTGAATGTTGTAGGTGTTTGAGCATGAAACTGCTCTTGAAAGATCCATCATTGTTCTCCCTTGTTTCATTGGGCATGAAGATCTTGTAATTGAGTAAGTACACCATATTCCGGTATGAAGGAACGTTACATATGATAATGGAGACTACAAATCGGACTGATGATTACTTAGTGTCGCAATTATGTAGTACCAAGTAATATCCTAGTTTGTAATCTAGAGAATTGCTGGTAGCAAATATAACTCTTTTATGTAAGGAAAGTTTCTGTATCAGTAGATATAGTTAGGATGTAGAATGAATGAATATGTAGTCTTCTCAATTTTTTGGGTTTCTACTTTGTAATATAACGGCTTATAATTAGCTTCATTTTTTGTAATCGTGGCATTTTCTTCTTTTTTCTTTTTAACGTATGTGGAGTTGAATTTGCTTTGTAGACTTTTTAACATTCTTATGCGTATTTCTAATTAACTGTCTGCAAAATAGTCAAAAAAAAAAAAAAAAAAAAAAAAAAAAAAAACTATAAATGAAGCTAATACATAATTGATCGTCATATACACCACCCTCCGTGCCCAATGTAAGACTACCCTCTAAGCAAAAATTCTTGTTTTGTCACACCCCAAAGCCGCTTTATCGGTTAGGGTGAGTCACCCTTGTCACTCGTCCCTCTTTTACGTTTACGAAAATACCGGGCTTTTAAGCATTTTCCTTGTGAATATATATAATACTTCTCCTAAAAAAAAAAAAAAAAGTTTTTAACTAGATTGTTACTAAAATACCATTGAGATAGTTTAACTAAGACTTTTTAAGTTAGAAGGACTTAATTTAATTGGTTAGTCAATGTAAGTTGAAAATCATACTTTAAGTCAAAGGTTAAGTTATATTGTCCAACCAAAAGAAATGAGACCTGATGGACCAAATATGCCCTAGGACTAGAGGTGGCCATTTCCCGGTTTGGCCAAAATCCGGTTCCGATTCCTAACCGGATCTGGTTCATGGTCAAAGTCAAAGATCCGGTTCCGGTTCCAAAGCGGATCGGATTTTTTCGGATCCGGGGTCTAAAAATACGGGACCAGTATACCCGGTTCCGGTTCGGTTCCAACACCGGTTCCAAATTAAAATCCGGTCTACACAATAAACTTAATAAACTTCGACTTTTATAAAATAAACTCATAAACGTTTCAAAATAATTGTCCACTTTTCATTTTAAGTAAGAAAATGAGAATTTTGTGAGAAAATAATCTATTTGAGTGGTTGAGATTTATAGTGGTCCCACTTTTATTAAACTTTGTGATTTCTGTCTTCTGACAATGGAGGGAGTACAAGTTATGTTTTAGTATGTGTAAAGGTGTGTTTGGCATAATAACCCCGTCTTGAGATTTAATGCTCCCACATGTGTTTGAGGTCGAAAAATTTACATTTTTATGAAGTATAAGAGGTTTTTAAGATATTTGAAAGGTTTCGTAAAATTTTGAGGTGTGCAAGTGTTTTTTCATAAAATGTATCCTGGAATCATTTTTGGTGTACAAAAAAAAAGGGCTATTTTAGAGTACAAAAAGGTCATTTTTGTTGCATAGAAAAAGGGGCTATTTTATAGTACAAACATGTCATTTGGGTGTACAGCAAATGAGGATATTTTAGCGTACAAAAAATGTCATTTTTTGTGTACAGAAAAGGGACTATTTTAGAGACATCGTAAAACTAGCAAGAAGTGTTCATTTCAGCACATCATAACTTTAAGTTAGATTTCGATGCTCACTTTACTAACCCCTAGTAAATCGTGAAAATGGACCAGAGACCTCACCTGACTCAGCTTGGCCATCGTGAAAATGGACCAGAGACCTCACATGTGAAATAAATCATCACACCTTTAGTCCAACCAATTGGGAGATAATCAATACAGTCATTTTCGGGAGTGATTCATCCTTTCTGAACGCAACATACAACTCTTGGTTGCTGCACATTCGATTGGAATTATTGATATCTTGGCTTGGAAGAACTTTTCTTTGTTCTAGGACTTTTATCTATATACGATGTTTACCTATTTTTATGTGACGGAAGCGACACTGTTATTCACAAGGCATCTCCATCTCCACAACTTCACACCTAAAAAAACAGTTTTACACATTTACACATCAAAGGATTAATAAAACGACAATTAATCGACTTGAACCGAAACTCTATTGACGCGGATATAGTCATTTAAGATAGTACGAATATGATATTGCTCTAACAAAAATAGTATTGGGTACACTCAAAACATGGATAGAGAAGAACTTTCTATCGTGAGTGTCGGAATCGGAAACAAATCTTTTAGTTTGATAGCTAAATTTGGTAAACTTACACATAAACTCCATAATTACTACTGTACATCGTATAATTGAATTGTTTGTTCAAAACCTTAAGCTGAAATAAACATAAGTTCTCATTTTTTTTTTCTAAAAATACTTTAGTACAACAGATACTACGACTTAATTTTTTCAAGTGATTAAACGTTCAATTTTTACGCGATATTCAAATTTTGGTATAATAGTGAAAATTTTGGCCCAAAATTCAAAATTTTTGATCAAAATTCGAATTTTTTAGGTGAAAATTGGCGTCAAAATCTGTTACACTCAAATTTTTCTAGCTTTCTTGTAACGGCATTTCCTAGTGTATTTCAAATTATGAAAAAAAATAAATAAATAAATAAAAAAATGGAGGGATACAGGGATACCATCACAACAATCACGGGGATACATCGATCACGGCTAAAACTCTTATGGTTAAGAAAATGACTACGGAAGAAGAATGGTATTATTGAATTGATTTTGAAGTAACATTTTTCGTGCGTGTGTACTTATTTATCTCAAAGTCTAGAGGTTGGTTGGATGCATGACTTTTTGAGATACTTGTTTGGGCTCTCATGGGTGTAGTGATTAAGTCTTGGATTATCTAGTTTTCATAGGTCAAGGGGAGGATGGACGAAGACCTAGTTAACTATCACTTAAAGGAGATACGTTGTAGTACTCAGTGTCACACAAAGATGTGGATAATTCGAGAGAGGTTCATATACAGTTAAGGAATGATGGATGGGTATATGAAACGACCTATGCTTTAAGGAGTTACGTTGCAGTGCTCAGTATAGGTTCTTAGTCACACTTTTGTACAAGATTAAGTCACATTAGAGGGGGAGTGTTTACTTCGTTTTTAAATTGGTCATATCGGGTTGTCTCCACATGTGGTTATTTAATAAAAGCCGGTGAACTTTAAGGTTGGTTTGAGAGACGTATTGAGAGTATTTTTCAACATATTCTTATGATAATTAAGCTTCGACGGGTTGTCGACGTGCTATTATGGATTTAATATTGCTTCAAGTTAAAGGTAATTAAAGGCGTGTACACTAAAGGATGATGATTCCGATACCTCGCAATTATCAGGAGGGAGAAATACGACTTATTACCAACTTAGATGCAAATACTTTGTGAGATATGTTGATGCTCCCGAACGACAACCATTGTGCTACAGTCTCCGCTGCGTGTTAGAAGACTAAAGAGAGTTGTCGTTTCAGGAGGGAGCAGAAAAGAATAAAGGGCTCACTAGTTAGGAGGGAGTAATAACCTAACTAGTACACTACAGTTGAAATTCAAAGCTACAAGGATGTGTACCGTCAGCACCAAAGATCGAAGCTGCGATCTTTTGGAATAGAGAACTTCAAGTCTGCCTCAGGATCTAGACTACAGAGACTCTGCACTTCAGCAAAAGTTTATTCTTGTAATTTACTTTGTATTGTTTATAGGTCTCATTGTAACCATTCACTTGTGACGACATCTTGGAGGGAGATTGTTAGACTTGCTTTTTTATAAAGATGTCGTCACTCACGTGAATTGGACTAGATTTAGGATAAGTAGTAAACGCAGGGACTACTTATGTGCAAATGGCAAAGTTGTGATGTAATAGGGCTATAAATACCCCACATGCCTCTCCATGTGGGGTGTGGGAAAGTTTGTGTATTATTGTTTTCTTTCATTTGATAAAGATAATCTTAGGCAGCTTCTCTCCACCCTCTCTCTAAACTCTCCCTCTAAAAGATGAACACCTTCATCTTTCACAGCCAACCAAGGCCACCCGAACCACGAAATACATGAATCTTGGTCTCTACAATAGTTCATTTTTATCTTCCTTCAAATGAAGGGCGAAAGGTCTGTTCGTTCTTGCAATCAAATCATTGACGAGGGATGCAAGCTCACTTCATTTGGTTAAAGAAAATGAAGGTGTAGTGTGTGATTCTGTCACAAATTTCCGTTGCAAAATCTCTTTAGCTTTCAATCTTATTCCATTATTAAAACTAATTTGCAATATTGTTCTTATTTGATCAATTTCGTTTTGTTGTGATCGCTCAAGCGAATACAATATTGCAGTTGAGCTGTACTCATGGGAATGAGATTGTGCGCAACAGTATTTTGGAATGGAAAAATTCTATGTATAACATACACTAGTCCATGATGCGTTAATAATTTGTAAAGTTTTTAATTCGTTTTATCCCACAGACTTTTATGCAAGTGCTTATCACATAAATGACCTCTTTTGTCGATTGAAGTCCATTGTGTAGAATGGTACGCACATGATATAGCATAATGATAGAGCATAATTTGAGCACATCTTTTGCGTAAGTGGAATATTTGGTTAGGCAATATGCAACTAGGGTAACATCTTCAAACGGGTTTGTTGTAGCTTGTAATCACTCTTTATCACACATATATTTCACACGTTAAAGCGCAAGAGAGAATAATGGGACAATGGTGTATGAATATGGATCGTATAATATGAGTATGTATGGATCGAATGTCTTAGAAAGATAGAGAGATATGTTAAACCTTTTCTATTAGTCACACATAACACACACTTAACACCTTTGCACCACCTCACAAATGAGGAGATAAGGTGCTTTATATAGCACAAGGGATATTGCCCTAAAGGCTTTTGTGAGGGCTTTAGCTCATGGATTGGGCTTTTATATTACTTTCTAAATCTAACACAAGCCCACATTACACAAAGTTCTAACACTAGGAATGACCATCACTTTAATCTATAAAATTAAAGCTAACAATCTCCCCCTAAGGGATGGTCATTCAAAAGATGCCCCACGTGATTAGGTCTTTAGACTTCTGGGTCTTGAACTTTGTGATTCTTTGTTCCTTCATGCACTGTGATCTTCATCATATCGTCCTGTTATTGTTCTTTGCCTTGATCAACATTTTCATGTATACACAGCGTCGTTTTTTCCAATGTAGATGTTGAGACATATGATGATTGATGGACTTTCCTTAGTACCTGCATAAAACAGTTAGCAATAAATCGTCAAGTGCTTTCAGGTTCAGATCTCATTAAGACTCATACAACTTGTATCCTTTTTGATGAACACAAGTGTATTGCATAGGAAGTGTTCCTAAGAGATCTTTGATGAATCTCATGGCTCTAGACTCAATAATGTGCGTTTTGGTTTTAGTCATCGGAGGCATGGAGCAGAGTGCCACCTTTTCAATATCAACACATCTCGGAGTGAGAGGTCGATAGATTATGCATTGATCTCCGTGAGAAATGAAACAAATATCTTTTAAGACATATCTGAGTGGCTGGGAGGGGTTGTGCAGCGCGTCATTGGGTCCATGACGTCTTGTCTTCAATATCAGTATCATCTTTGTGATAACCGATAGCAGATGCATTGACCCGGTTTCTGCCCTAAGTTTTCATGGAGGGCTATTTCTTTTCACCCTTTTATTAAACTTTTCTTTTTTCATTCTTCAACCCCTTCTTTCTCCTTTCTCTTTTACTCATTTTTTTTCAATCATACCTAAGTACTTCTAATTCTAATCTATTGGAATTGTCCTTGGGTAGATCCCTCCGGCTCTGGTGGATCATTAGACATTACCTAACCATAATCACCTTATTACTCCATGATTATCCAAGATTTGTTGATCACTTGCCATAAAACCTTTTGTGAAAATCTCTCAAAGCGTTTATGTATAAAACACATTTTGGTTAACACTTCAAGAGTTTTGTATTTTTGAAACACTCCCCCTTCACATGTGCTCATGCCTTTTTGAAATAAATTGCACATGTTGGGTAGAGTTCGCACATTTGAAATGATCGATTTTCAATGAACATGACCTTCGCGAGACACGCTTATATCACTAGTTAGACTAGCTTGAAATTATTACCCGTCCCGGTCATATTCAATGATCATCTCTCGAATTGGTACATTCTACTCAGACAAGTCCTTTGCGAGACACGCTTACATCACTGGTAAACCAGCTTGAAATTATTACCCGTCCTGGACATGTCTTTTCGATAACTGACATTTAGTTTCGTCAATTCGAGGGTTCAACTGAGTCTTTTTGGAGAGCTCTTTGTGAGATTCAAACCATGATCACATTTTAATCATATTTCTCCCCCTCAAAAATAGCATTTCGATGGTATTTTTGATACCGTTTGATTAAAATCTTTGTTTTTTGAAAGCTAATAGGGAGAAACGGTTTTGCATGAACTTTTTGGAACAAGCTTGTTTCTGAAATACTCCCCTTAAAACTTGCATTGATTACACATTTTTGTAAACATTGGAGCAAGTGGGGAGTAACCATTTGAAAAACTTAAGCAAAATTTTTGAAAAGATTTGATAAACCTTTTGATGAAATTTGAATAAAATTTTGCTTAAGATTAAGAAGTTTGGTTTGATAAACTTTGCATGAAAACTTCTTTTTCTTTTTAGGATTGTTGCAATAAAGTGTACAACAGGGTCCTTTATTTGAAAAACGGGTTATGCACTGTTATGTGTACATAAGCCAAAACGTTGAAGCCCGGGTTGTAAGCTGAAATACTTACAAGCCATTTAGATTTTTAGGATAAGAGCTCGAAATATTTTGAATAAGCACTTTCCTTTCTTTGAAGCTCGGGTTCGAAACTGAGATGTTCCGAAGCCATTGGGTTAAGCGCGGGTCCTAATCCGATATGATTAGAAGCCATTAAGTTAAGCTCGGGTTTCGTACTGAAGTATACGAAAGCCATTTTGGGATCAGATTAGACAACAACCTTTGGAACCCATTTAAGCACTGCGCCAACGGGTTTAGCAAATTTTGAAAACCATTTGTAAGTTGTGTCAATCTGATTCAAAGAAGTTGAATTCCACCGAGGACTGAAAACCGGTTTTTCATTTGGAAATAACACTCGTGGAATCAACGGTGATTTAAAACTCTTTTTCATTTGAAAATTGTTTGAGAAACCCGTTGTCTCTTTTGGAGTTTTAAAACTTGAAGCAGAGACATTCTTGTTTTGTAGCGGAAGCATTTCAGAGTTTGAATGACTTTGCTTTGGTTTCCACACTTGCTTTACCCGTGTAAAACGAGAGTGTGGAGTTTGAAAACTTGTATTCTCTTCATTAGACATATTTGACCTTGAAAGCATTTGAGGAGTAAGTGTTTCAGAAAATTTTGGTTTCTTTGAAAACTTCCTTCCTTTTTGCAAAGAATAGGTTGTAAACTGGGAAACCTTTTTCGAAAATGGTTTTGAAGATTCATCCGTGTAAACCTTCTTCGAAACACTCACTTCATGTGGAGACTTGTTTGAAACAGGAGATGGAGGGAGTACGAGTTATGTTTTAGTATGTATAAAGGGATGTTTGGCATAATAACCCCGTCTTGAGATTTATTGCTCCCACATTTGTTTGGGGTCGAAAAATTTACATTTTTATGAAGTATATGAGGTTTTTAAGATATTTGGAAGGTTTCGTAAATTTTTGAGTTGTGTAAGTGTTTTTTCATAAAATGTATCATGGAATCATTTTTGGTGGACAAAAAAAGGGCTATTTTAGAGTACAAAAAAGATCATTTTTGTTGCATAGGAAAAGGGTCTATTTTATAGTACAAACGGGTCATTTTGGTGTACAAAAAATGAGGATATTTTAAAGTACAAAAAATGTCATTTTTTGTGTACAGAAAAGGGACTATTTTAGAGACATCGTAAAACTAGCAAGAAGTGTTCATTTCAGCACATCATAACTTTAAGTTAGATTTCGATGCTCACTTTACTAATCCCTAGTAAATCGTGAAAATGGACCAGAGACCTCACCTAACTCAGCTTGGCCATCGTGAAAATGGACCAGAGACCTCACAAGTGAAATAAATCATAACACCTTTAGTCCAACCAATTGGGAGATGATCAATACATTCATTTTCGGGAGTGATTCATCCTTTCTGAACGCAACATACAACTCTTGGTTGCTGCACATTCGATTGGAATTATTGATATCTTGGCTTCGAAGAACTTTTCTTAGTTCAAGGACTTTTATCTATATACGATGTTTACCTTTTTTTTTTTTTTTTTTTTTTTTTGACGGAAGCGACACTGTTATTCACAAGGCATCTCGATCTCCACAACTTCACACCTAAAAAAACAGTTTTACACATTTACACATCAAAGGATTATTAAAACGACAATTAATCGACTTGAACCGAAACTCTATTGACGCGGATATAGTCATTTAAGATAATACGAATATGATATTGCTCTAACAAAAATAGTATTGGGTACACTCAAAACATGGATAGAGAAGAACTTTCTATCGTGAGTGTCGGAATCCAAAACAAATCTTTTAGTTTGATAGCTAAAGATGGTAAGCTTACACATAAACTCCATAATTACTACTGTACATCGTATAATTGAATTGTTTGTTCAAAACCTTAAGCTGAAATAAACATAAGTTCTCATTTTTTTTTTCTAAAAATACTTTAGTACAACAGATACTACAACTTAATATGAAGTACCAAAAAAACATCCCACATAGATTAGCAAACAAAACATTAGACCTTTTCTCCTCGTATATATACAGGTGACCCTGATTGCAAAGCCATACACCTGACAGTCCCAAATCCGCCTAACTTTGGAATCGGATATTTGGCGACTTAAACTCCAAAAGTTTCCAGTTTTCTTTTTTTAATCTTCTTTGGCAGAATCAACTTTGGTCACCATGGTTTTCATTTCAAGGTAATATTTTCTCTCTTATTTTTTTCATTCATTTTTTAGCATTTGCGTTTGTATAGGTTTAACAATTTAGGATTGTAACAGTTCAATCATAGGAATTTGTTTTTTAAATTGTTAAATGTTTGTTTATCATGCCTGATTGATCACAGGGTTTTCAATTGTGACAGTTTGCCTTATGCTTAACTGTCATCATTAGATTTATTTATTTTATTGAGTTGAATCAGTAGTTATGCAATTTTAGTTTTGCATCAAATAGTATTCATACGAAGTCATTATTACCAACTACAGTGGGTTAGATGTTTAAAAAGGATAACTAAATTTGTCTATATCTCTGCTTAGTTGTGTTATAAAGGATAACTTTAGTTTAAACACCATAGGGTTACTCTTTGTCCGACTCAACCTTGCATGTTTCTTCCTTATGTGTTACGGAAATCAAAATCTAAAATTTACCATTTAAAGGCTTAAAATTTCTCTAAAAGCATCACGTAACAAATGTATATAAGTTTTGTGTGATAAATCTACAAAGTTTCCCGTTCTAGTAAGTAACAAGCTAACCTAATAAAATGATCACCAGGATGCATGAGCAAGAAAACTTTCCTTTAGAGTATAATGTATCCGCATTCATTAATCTGTACGATTTTAACCAAATAAGTGGTAGTATAAAAGATATAGAAGTGGTAGAGGTTAAAGATTAGTCATAGTTCATTTTTATCTTCCTTCAAATGAAGGGCGAAAGGTCTGTTCGTTCTTGCAATCAAATCATTGACGAGGGATGCAAGCTCACTTCATTTGGTTAAAGAAAATGAAGGTGTAGTGTGTGATTCTGTCACAAATTTCCGTTGCAATATCTCTCTAGCTTTCAATCTTATTCCATTATTAGAACTAATTTGCAATATTGTTCTTATTTGATCAATTTCGTTTTGTTTCCTGTTTTGTTGTGATCGCTCAAGCGAATACAATATTGCAGTTGAGCTGTACTCATGGGAATGAGATTGTGCGCAACAGTATTTTGGAATGGAAAAATTCTATGTATAACATACACTAGTCCATGATGCGTTAATAATTTGTAAAGTTCTTAATTCGTTTTATCCCACAGACTTTTATGCAAGTGCTAATCACATAAATGACTTCTTTTGTCGATTGAAGTCCATTGTGTAGAATGGTACGCACATGATATAGCATAATGATAGAGCATAATTTGAGCACATCTTTTGCATAAGTGGAATATTTGGTTAGGCAATATGCAGCTAGGGTAACATCATCAAACGGGTTGGATCAACCTATCGACCTTTGAACTTCACGGTTACTATATTAAAATGGTTGAAACTATTTGTATTTACTTTCTTTATCCTTAAATGATGCATTTATATTTTTTGATTTGGAATATATTCTTCTTTAAGTTATAGCAAGTTTCTATCGAATCTATGATTTTACCTACCTGTATCTAATTGGTATGGTGTATAAACCAGGCATTTCCAGCTCCACAATTTTAAACCTCAAATCACAAATTGTATAAAGAACCTCCCATGGCTCAGAAAGTCTCTAAAGAAATTGGTGAGAATTGATACAACCTCCCACCCATGTTTTATATAATCTGTTCATAATTTCATATACATAATTTCAATTGTTATTTATCTTAGGGATAATTACTAAAATAGCCCGATTGCCCAAGTGCTAAGAGTATCCGGCCCGCTCACAGAAAATTCCCCCTTAGCCCAGTGCAACTGATCCGACGGACCACAGGACGCCACGTCACCGACCAGAGTACCTCAACAACTGTTGCTACGATGTATAAGGGATGTATTGTATTTTGGGCAACTTTTGAATTTTGGGCAACAAATACATGAACAAAAGGATATTTTGGTCATTTTACGTGCATTAAAATTAGGCAGTTTTTTTATAAATATATTAGCCTGTAATTCGATAATTCGATTACAATTCATTACAGAAAACACATCAATACACAAACAGCTTCTTTTCCATAGACAAAGCGTCACACAAGTAACAAATCATAATTCCTTAACACCCTGTAATTCGATATGCCGATTCAGTTGTACCGTTGTAAAATCGTTGTTCGATCTACAGTGAAGTTGCTTGCAGAAGTCAAAGAAATTTTGTCGAAGGATAAAAAGCGGGAAAGGTTGTTTAGAAACACAGTCTTTGGTCCATGGTTGGATATTCGGTTTTTCGATAATGACTGCCCTTTGATGCATTTTGTTTTACAACATCAGGTAAAAGTTTCTAACATATCGTCCGATTCCCCACCATTGCAGTTCAAAATTGGGGATGATTTGTTCAAAATTGGGGATGATTTGTTAGAGTTCGTGCGTAAGGAATTTTGTTTAATAACAGGGTTTCGATTTGGGAAAGTTTGTAAAAATGAAAATAAAGCAAATGCATTTCGTGACCGCGTATTTCCAGAAAAAAAGACAGATGGTATAAAAACTGTATATGGCAGTGATTGTTTGAAACTACTTAAAGATCCAAATAGGTTCTTAGCTCTTTCGGATGAGGATGCTATTAGGTTGTGTCTTTTGATAGTTGCTATGTTGGTGTTTATGGGTATTGAAGAAAGGAATTGTATCCCTAATCATATACTGTCTTTGGTGGAGGACTTTGATGCTTGGAACGTTTTTCCCTGGGGTGAATACATGTGGCATAAATTTTATCAAAGGACTGTGAATGTTGTTGAGAGACACAGACCAGTACATTTGGAGAAGTTGGAAAAAAACCCATATTATAATGCGACATACAATCTATACGGTTTTGCTTGGGCTTTCAAGGTATGCCATACTTTCTACTCTGTACTAAAGTTCAATACTATTGTTATATATATGTATCCGGTGTACAAAATGTTTGTATCTGTTTTCTATCCATTACTAGGTTTTTTGTATTAGATATATATTGAATATATAGTTTTGAACACGGTAATAACCTGCAGTTTGAGCATTTTTCTTTTCCACATTATATACATTTTAAACAACCACATATTTCAGATATGGATTTTGGAGACATTTCCTAAAAGCGGCAACTGGTGGGCGAAAGACACGAACGTCATTCCACGAGGTCTTGCTTGGTCTAAATGTCAAAAGTTTCGAAGATCAGACCATATAACACTATTTGGACCGGTAAGCAGCGCACTATCTTTGAAGGCTAATTTGTTGGACCCTTATTTAAATTTGTTCACATACAAAGTTATTTACTATTTGTTTTTTTAGGAGTCAGTTCCTATTAAGGCACTTTATGCCACCAAACGCGAATTGAGACAACCGTGGTGTATTGCCAGCATCCCCTTTATAAAGGGTTTGTCTGATTCAGACCTGTCAAGTGCAGAGGAAGACCAACAACCTGATAGCGCAGAGGATGATCACCAACCTGCTAGCGCAGAGGATGACCGCCAACCTGATAGCGCAGACGATGACAACCAACTTCGTAGATCAGAGGATCACCAACAAGCTGGTAGCGCAGACGATCAACATGAAGCACCAAGTTTAGAAACTTTAGATAAAAATAATGTTGAAAACGCAAAAGGTGTCCAATCAGGCGAAGGCCAAGATGAAAAGAATTTTGGAACAAATCCTATTTTGGGCAAGATATTTGATTTGCAAACTGATATTTCGTTGATAGCGAAGCACGTAGCGTCTGTCCCTAAACAAGACATTCGCGAGGTGCTTCAGAAGGTGAAAACAAAATTTTCAGAGTTAGAGACAGTTATTAACGAAAACACCGATGATCCAGATTATCCAGTCAAGTCTGATGTCAACCCTGATATTTACATGGTTTGTATTCACCTTATATGTTTTATTCTCCTAACATTATACGAAGATCAATTCCTCGTTAAGTAACCTTATCTCATTTTGTCAACTACAGACCCCGTCATCACGTTGTGAAGATGATGTTGATAATGGTGTTACGCGCCGAGATGTTGATGATGATCATGCTGATGATGATGTCGATCATGCGCATCCAATGGAAGTTGACAATCCTGTTTGTTTAAAGGTTTACTTTTACTTTGTGTTTTTTTGGCATACGTTTATAAGTATCTCATTTCTCCGTTAATGTTTACCCTTTAATCTTACATTTAATTCATTAAATGTTGTATTATTTTGTCAACTACAGGCCATGCCATTAGCTTGTGAGGCTGATACTGGTGTTACGACCAGTGTTGCAGCCCATCACATGGAAATTGACATGGATGTTGGGCAGCAAGGCTACAACGAATCTCAGGTGGGTGGGATGGACGTTCTTGTAAAAGCATGTGAATTAGGGGTTACTCCTGACTTCCCTACTCTTGATCATCATCAACCTGCGAATCCAGTTGTGGCATCCCATGTGAAGGACATTAATCAAACAACATCCTTCGTCTACGGTGATGTATGTTATCTTGAAAAAAATACTTTTGCAAAATACAACCTTCCTTGTTTGCCTATTTATTTATACATCTTTATTGTACCAGTATCATCCGGTGGTGTATGATGATGTCATGAGTTATATAAACGACGGAGCGGATGTGACTAGTGTTTCGTTAGAAGAAGTACCGTTTGATAATGAAAATGGTAAGGGTGTTGAGAATGCAAATGCTATTTTCGTGCATAAAGAACACACAACCCCATTGCAGACATATGTTGAGGTACTTGGTTTACTTTAAATTTAAAAAGGTTACTAATTGTTCCTTTCTATGTCTTGTGGTCGGTGTTAATTACAACCTATGCTATGCAGGAAGACCAAACAACACCATTTCAACAAACAGTCACCAACCATGGGTTTGCAAATGTGGTCGGTCCCAATGACAAACCTTGCTTGCACTCTGTTTTTTCTGAACGTAAAAAGAAGAAAATCCAAAAGAAAAAAAATGCGCATAAAGTTGCTCTAGTGGCTAAAGCCTTTAAATCAAAGCACGATAAGTTTTTTGAATCTCTGAATTCAGAGAACGTCCAATCCGCACGACTGACCAGAGCAGCTACTTGCAGAAAGAAGTTGATTGAGCCTATAGTCATTTTAGATGTAAAGCACCGTAAAACATTGATACTGAAATCACTATCTGGTTGGCCTATGCTAATATATGGTATGTGTCTTTTCAGGACGTATCTGGAAACCCAAGAACTCGGTCAATTACTGAGTTCTATTCGGCCAACCCAGATCCTTTTGTTGAGGTAGTCTGATTTGTTATTCTTAAATTAACAATATTATGATTCGTTTATTGTTAATAATTTATTTGTTTATTTTAGGATCTGACTCGACATCCCAAATTGAAAAAGGACAAGGTGTCTCTGCCTGATTCGCTTCGTGTTTATTTAAAGCAAAAAAAAAACAAAAAGCTATAAGTTTCCATGGGGCGGTCGTAACATTGTTTCTGATATGAAATTTTGGCTAGCGTTGGCATGTCTTGAAGATTGTAAAGGCGGTTGCCTGTATGACTATGTAAGGAACCATCATCACTATCTGGTCAAATACATTTGTATATACTTTTGATTGAGTAACCACTATAAGTTTTATAATTTTTGTTTTGTGTACACAGCACTTGGATATATGGTTTGACCTTATGTGGTCACTTAGACCAAGCAATGCTGATTGGACCTTGGCAGGTTCTCTGTTCGCCCGACATATCTTGGCTGGTCAGATGTACAGTCATTATTTAGATGGAACAAGCTACCCTGTGGCTTGGCGAGATGTTGAAAAGGTTAGTTTGCCACAATCCTTTTTAAATATAATTTTAAGTGTATGCATATTAATATGTACATTTCTTTGTCTATATTAGGTTTATTTCCCCGTGAATGAACCTGATAAACACTGGTGTCTCGCTGAGCTTCACCTACGTAGTGGTGTTGTTTCATTTTATGACACTCTTGGGTTGGTACATGGCAATGGTGCACGGTGGTGGAGAACTTTGAAAAGAATTTTGCCAAAACAACTTACCATGTATCTGGTTCAGCAGGGTATATTGGCGAGCAAGGGCATATCAGCCGAGGAATATAAAATAACATACCAGTGTCCTGCAGTCCCGAAACAAGCAGACGTATATGGCGATTGCGGTGTATGGGTATGTATTATTTTATATAGATTGTGCCGCAACCAACCACTGGAAGTAGATGACCCGCTTCAAACAGCGGTAGCATACCGTGAGCGGATGCTTCAATACTTCTGGAAGCACAAGGAGTTAATAAACAATGTTTAATGGTATTTGGAAGGTAGTAGAGTTGATTTATAAATCTGTAACCCAAAATACAATTTACTATTATCTAGTAATCGTAGTAATCGTATGTTTAGAAAGTTTGTTATATTTATTTATAGAAGAGATTGATGTATATCTCTTCACACGTTTTCTTGTATGACGGGTAAGGTTAAGGAGTTCTTGTTAGTATAAAAGAAACACCCGTCTATGAGTTATGTACAAAGAATCTATAATCAGTGTCAAGCTATGAGGAATAAGATAGTTTAATTCAAGAAAAAACTTTGTGATTTGGTGTTGATCCCAGATGAGGCCTTGATAGATCTTTGTTAATTATATTAGATATGAATGTAAAACAATATGTATAGAAACTGTGTAGGATCGTGCCTCTTGATAGATATTTGAGCCAAAAGAACTTTTACATAGCTTATTTAAACACAAGCCAACTACTATGAGAATCTCTGTATAATAAACTTGTGCTTATGCGGAAACTAAACACAAGAGTTGAAGAAGACAATGACTAAAAGACTTTGATCCTCTATGGATCTTGTATTAACTATTTTCTTTGGAATTGGATGCAAAACACAATGTCGTATGTTTCTCTTCCTAAAATAACAAACATACAAAAAATACGCCATGACCAGCAGTAACAAACACTGCCAGCAGAAACTAAACAATGCTACCAGCAGGAACCATGACCGGCAGAAACCAACACTGCCAGCAGGAATCAAACTACACTAACAGCAGCAACGAAAATAAACATTATTCTAATATTTCCTAACAAACTGTTATCGAATTGACACAATATTAAACACAATTGCATTTGTATTATATACTGACACTCACAAATATTGTCTAGTACACTTACACATGTTAAAACGTTAACACTTATTTCATACATTTATGTGAACAGGTTTACCTCCGGTTTGAGAAGGTATGAAGTTATTGATCCAGCATCGTCGTTTGACATGTTTTCAGTGTGGCTTCGAAGTCTAGTGTCATTCGCCTTTGGAACCTTGTTACCGTCATCAATGGAAGGCGTTCGTTAACATGTAAGCTTCAAGAGTGTGGTGTTTCGATCTTTTCCTAGATCAGAGAATGAATTCACAATAATAAAGCTCATACTTGCGTGTTCCCCCTTGCTGAAGATGGTTTATATCAAGCTGTTTGATTTGAGTTATGATGAGGCCGAAAATGTGAGGATGAATTGGGAGTTGGCTAAGAACCTGTTGAAACTCCACCGAGCTTCCCGCACAGCGTTGGTTGTTTTCTTTTAGTCTTGTAGTTTATGCATGTATGGGTTGAATACTCTATGACAACCAACTTCGTATTTTGTTGTTTGCTATTACCTTATTAGTTATTACCAAATACTGTATAAAGATTTATAAAAATTGTTTTATTCCAAAAGTTTTAGCAAAAACTGCTTAAAGCAAGACGACATTGGAGTTCAATTGGGTTTAATGACCACAGTTGTTTGGTACTCAAAAGGTCTATTTAAGTTGCCCAAAATAGTTATGGCATAACTATTGTTGCTCTATTGTTATTTTGGTACGTTGTTAAGTAAATCTAATGAATCAACTTCCAAAAGGTAGATCACTTTCCAATGCAGCCCTTGCGCTACTGTTCACACAATGGAAATCCACTTTATTTTAAATTTTTTTTAATGCCACTTGATACTTTAAGCATAATTAATGAGACTCCTATATATTCTTCTGAACGCCTGACGACTAAAATACTGAAATGTTGTCTAGCCACAACGATGCATCAATTTAAAGTTGCCCATCTTTTTTACATTGCCCAATTTTATTAAACGTTGCCCAATTTTGCCATGTAGGTTACTCTACAGTTCACACAAATACATCTACTGTATTTTTTTAAATGGCACTTCAACCAGTAGGTTTAATCATAATCAATTAGACTCCAATATATATGTGTCATCAACTTTATTTATTGTTTCTACTTTGCAAACCCATATATTGTAAGGTTTTTAAAATGGAAAAACGTTGTATTTTTAAAAATAAATACGCAACAATCTTTTAGATAATAGGTCATCAAATACGCACAACAATCTTTTACCAAGTAGAAAACCCTACCACAGTAACATAAAAAAATGAAAAAAACATAAAACAATTACAAATCTACCAAATTAAAAATAAAGTGCACAACAATCTTTTAGAAAATACGTAATTACGTTACAAAATATTGTGGTGTTTGGGCGAGAAGTCGCTTAAAAGAAGTCGTTTTATTATACGCATGCCATTTGAATAACCGGACTGAAGTCAGCATTACTTTTGTCTATATACCACTTCGTATGGTTACTTTTGTCAATATACCGCCTTGGTCTTTTAACTTCTTCCCACCGTTACTATGTCCTTCATGTTGTAAGGAGTCTTTTGATAATCAGGTGCAAGTATGGCACTTTATGCAACAAAATTGCCTCCTGTATCTCCAAGCAAAAGTGCTCTTCCCATTCTATATCTCCCTTCCGTGGTTTTGGGAATGCTTGCAGAGACGCCCTTCTGCACAAAAACGGTTCGAAATGCACCATATTGTTCGAAAGGACGCTCAAGAATGTTATGGAAGGGTGTTTAGATGATTGGGATTTGTAGAGCGTTATGGTTTATGGTTATTAGTCGTCATTTAAGAACGACTAACTGCTATTAGTAGTCATTTAAGAACATGTGTGGGCCGTCAGATGACCCTCTTGACGATGCTTGCTAACCCACGTAATGTGTGAGCACATACTTGAATTAACGAGTATGTAAATGATGATCATCAGCAAATGACGTTTTGTCATTGAGTGAAGACCGTGGTTATCATATATGGTAAGCAACTTTATACTGTTATTCAGCAACCAGTTGTAAAAAAACGATAACATCTTCAACTTGTCTCAAACGGTGGTTGTGAGTTCGATCGCTGTGACACTCTGTATTATTCTATGTGTTAGATGTCTTTATCGTTTTTTTGTGGGGTTGGTTGCGCCTTCTTTCGTTGTAATAACCTTTTATAGAGGATGAACCACTGTTGTGTCACGTGTGAACAGTCACGTGGTCTGGTCACGTGCCTAAACTTGTAGCTGGATGCCTACCTAGCATGTTGGATTAGACATAAAGTATATTGTCTTGACTCTTGACTTTTCAACGTCTTGGAAGGTACACAAATTTGTGTTTAAACTTGTTGGGAGTATATCGGCTGAACTTTCCAAAGGTGGATAGTCCGCTCAACTGCCTTTAACATTTTATTTTGGAAAGCCACTTTAATTTTTTTAATTTTTATTTGACCGGCAGAAACCAACACTGCCAGCAGGAATCAAACTACACTAACAGCAGCAATGAAAATAAACATTATTCTAATAATTCCTAACAAACTGTTATCGAATTGACACAATATTAAACACAATTGCATTTGTATTATATACTGACACTCACAAATATTGTCTAGTACACTTACACATGTTAAAACGTTAACACTAATTTCATACATTTATGTGAACAGGTTTACCTCCGGTTTGAGAAGGTATGAAGTTATGGATCCAGCATCGTCGTTTGACATGTTTTCAGTGTGGCTTCGAAGTCTAGTGTCATTCGCCTTTGGAACCTTGTTACTGTCATCAATGGAAGGCGTTCGTTAACATGTAACCTTCAAATTATTGGCTACTATTTAGTCATCGTTGTGGTTTATCATTTCAGCAGAAAACTTAGTAATTGTACTATGTTATGTTGTTATTGTGTTGTATTTTTTTACTTGTTTATGTTTGTCATGGTTTGCAACCGACGTACCAAAATAACAATAGAGCAACAATAGTTATGCCATAACTATTTTGGGTAACTTAAATAGACCTTTTGG
Source organism: Artemisia tridentata subsp. tridentata (assembly GCA_021014915.2). NCBI lineage: Eukaryota > Viridiplantae > Streptophyta > Magnoliopsida > Asterales > Asteraceae > Artemisia > Artemisia tridentata. Next base: position 72,529,815 of record CP139502.1, read on the forward strand.
GTACCAAACTACTCTGCTCATTAAACCCAATTGAACTCCAATGTCGTCTTGCTTTAAGCAGTTTTTGCTAAAAGTTTTGGAATAAAACAATTTTTATAAATCTTTATACAGTATTTGGTAATAACTAAATAGCAAACAACAAAATAGCTGGATGCCTACCTAGCATGTTGGATTAGACATAAAGTATATTGTCTTGACTTTTCAACGTCTTGGGAAGGTACACAAATTTGTGTTTAAACTTGTTGGGAGTATCGGCTGAAATTTCCAAAGGTGGATAGTCCGCTCAACTGCCTTTAACATTTTATTTTGGAAAGCCACTTTAATTTTTTTAATTTTGATTTGATTGTCAAATTGAACATACACTAAAAATTGCCTGGAAACTTGAGAGGTACATGGATGGTTCCCATTTAATGTTATTAAATGCAAAAACTCTAGAAAGACTTTTGGCAGTGTCGATGCAATCAACTATTGTCTGCAACTGACAGGTGTAATGATGACTTCTCAGGGTAAGTTAGTCAATCACACTTGCAAGATGGGCAACTTAGAAAATGGGCAACTTAGAAATGGCAACTTTAAAAAACTTATGAAACTTTAGAAAATGGACAACTTTAGTTGCCCATGTTAACAAATTAAACAACTAAAATGTATTCGTCTGACGTGTTTCTATTTAATTAACATATTAACCAATAACACGTTAACGTTAACATATTAAACTACTAAAAAAACAACTGTTATTTTTATTAGAAAAATAAATTTTGTTTTCCATTTATTTTTCCGAAATAATTTTTTTTAGAAAAATAGTTTTTTTTAGAATTTTTTTTAGAAAAATGCTTTTTTTTTTTTAATTTTTTTTGTACACGTTAATATTAACTAAAATGTATTCGTCTGACGTGTTTCTATTTAATTAACACATTAAACAACAACACGTTAACGTTAACACATTAAACAAAACTAGTGTTATTATTATTATTATTATATATATTATATATATATATATAATATATATATATTATTATTTATATATATATTATTATATTATTTTTGCCTTTGTTTTTGTTTTTATTATTTTTCGTACCAAACGGGCTCTAAAAATTATGAAACTTGCGCCATTATTAACGAAATACTTTTTTCAACAAAAACGAGTATAAATATGCAATACTTTCTCGAAATCAATATATTTGTCTTTGTTTTTGTTTTTATTATTTTTCGTACCAAACGACCTCGAAAAATTATGAAACTTTCGCCATTATTTTGAAATTAAATTTTTTTTAACAAAAACTTTTTATTTCGAAATTAAATTTTTTTATTTTGAAATTAAATTTTTTTTCAAATAATTTTTATTTTTTAGAAATTTTTTCTGAATATTTTTTTTATTTCGAAATTATTTTTTTTTCAATAATTTTTACAAAAATAATTTTTTTTAGAAAAATATATTTTTTTAATATTTTTATTGTATGTATACGTGATAGATCTGAAGTAAGGGAAAATTAACGTTATAGATTATTAAGGGAAAGAAAAAGGATTTGTAATGTAACAAGAATTAAAGACGAAGAGGAAAATGAACAAGGTGAGATACGTGTGTTATATATAGAGGAGAGAGAATATCAAATAAAATTAGTATTTTATTATTTTAATAATACGGAGTAGTAAATTTATTAATAGAATTAAGTATGTAAGTGATGTGAGATGATGGGGTAGGGAGACTAGAACTGAGCAAATTTAGGGAGGGTTTGTCTGCAACTGACAAGTGTAATGATGACTTCTCAGGGTAAGTTAGTCAATCACACTTGCAAGATGGCAACTTAAAAGATGGGCAACTTGCAACGTAGAAAGTGGGCAACTTAAATTGGGCAACTTTTAAAAACTTAGGAAACTTTAGAAAATAGACAACTTTAGATGCCCATTTTAAGTAGCCCAAATTTTAAAGTTGCCCATTTTAAAACATTGCCTAATTTTGCCATGTAGGTTGCGCTATAAAATGCCTTTTTAAAACATTGCCTAATTTTGCCAGCAGGAAGAGAAATGTCGCCAGCAGGTGCAAGGGTTTCACTACCTGTAGCAATGGAAGAGCTACCAGCAGGATCACTCTTCTTTGCCCATTTTTAGTTGCCCAATTTGTAAAGTTGCCCATTTTACGTTGCCCATTTCTTTAAGCTGTCCTTTAAATTTTGATTTTTTTTTCCCATGAATTGTACAACAAAAAAACAAACCAATAAAACGTCGATACTTAAACCACGTATTGTTGGTTGGTTTGTTGTTTTAAACGGAATTAAAAAATATAAAATTAAACAAAAACTAAATAAACAAATAAATACGTAAAAAATAGAGGCAACTGAAATGTTAATACAATCATAGTAATCACATAACCTGGTTGCCCAACAAATGGTGCTACAGTAGTATATATGGTGTTGTCAGTCGTTCAGAAGAATATATTGTACTGAAAGTACAAAATAATAAATGGCGCTAGTACATACTCAGGGTTGCCTAACTAATTGTTTGTAACACTTTTTTTGCACCACTTACCCTTATGCAATTTTTGGTTAAAACCACACTAATAGTTGGTGATATTTTTTGCACCACTTACCCTTACACAAATTTTGGTTTGTTGACTTCGGTAAAATCAAATAATTCATTGATATTTTTGTAAAAGGTACTAAACATACTAGAAACATGAAAACAACGTCATACTAAACTGCTTCAATGCATTTCACCCCAACTTGTTAGAACCGGAGCTCTCTTCCCTGCTTTCCATCATATTCTTGCTTTCCTTGAGTCGTTTAAACACAATTTCAAGATCGGTAATCCTCTTTTCTAGATTATAAGGGTCGTGAAACCCACCTTGTTGCTCCCCCTTGTTTTGAGGCACCACCACATTTTGCTGCTCCACCACATTTTGCTGCTGATCGTCTTCATTTTGCTGCACCAGTAACTCACTTTGAGCCACCACATCCTCTTCACCTTCCTCCTCCTCTTCATCTTCATCTTCCTCTTCGTCTTCTTCCTCCTCCCCATAATCATTCACTCCCCAAACCTCATCCCAGTAAAAGTCTTGCGCATGCAGCCAGTTCAAAATTTGACCCCTCATCCACGCATCTACCTGCCTATACGACCCATATTCTGCAATCGGTTCATACCCGAAAGCATCAAACACTGCGTCAAATAGTAAATTGTTGTTTAACACCCACTCGTACTCTTCAGCATCATTTTGAAAGTTGCCATTATTCGTTGCCATTGTTTATGTTTTCTTTCAATTGAAAGGGATATATGTGTTTGTCTGTGTGTTTTTGGTATACAATGCATAGTTATAAATAGGCTGGAGAGTTAGATTAAAGGTTCCCAACACTTTGGGCGGGAAAGGGACAAAGGCGCGCGCCAAAATTAATAGATGTGAATCGAAGATGTACGCAAAAAGTCTCGAATATCCTTTTACCAAGTATTGACCTTCCATGGCCAATGAGTTGACGCAACAACTAGGTGTATCTCATGCTTTGTGAATAATAAACTTACAAACTCAATATTACCAACTGGTTGTTTGTGAAATTTGGGATGATTTGGGATCGGGTTTGTTAATATTGGCCCGAGGGAATAAATGTTGGACCGTCACCGGAAAGGTCAAACAATATGTGGTTTAACTACGGACGGTTTCTTGGTTGGTTTGTTGTTGTAATAAATGGGCAACTTAAAAGATTTGCAACTAATAAAACGGGAAACTTAGAAGATGGGCAACCAACAACTTAAATTATAATGGGGGATAATTACCAAAATAGACCAAACACCAAATGGTCTTTATAATGGCTGTTGGGCAGGGTTAAAAGAATTGGCAACTTAAAATTTGGGAAACTAAAAATGGGATTCGCGCAGGCTAAAAAGATGTGCAACTAAAAAAACGTGCAAAATATGGGCAACATACAAATTGGGCAACATAAAAATTGGGCAACTTAATATGGCAGTTCATCAAACATAAAATAATGGGCAACTTAAAAGAGTTGCAACTAAACAAAGGGGCAACTTAGAACTTGGGCAACCAACAATTGTGCAACCAACAACTTGGGCAACTTAAAAGATATGCAAGTTAAAAATCGGCCAACTTAAAAGATGACATCTTAAAAAACGGCCAACTTAAAAGATGACATATTTTAAGTTGAGGGTTCTACTGCTCGCTTTGTAACTAATGGGGTCATACTATTATTGGGGGGTTCACTTTTACCATTGTATAACTAGTTGCCCAAATTTTTAATACAAGTTGCCCAAATTTTTAATACAAGTTTATTTGTGTTGTAAGCTAGTGGACACCAAGGGAGCATCTTTTATAACAAGCTGACCAACGTGACAAGACCCAAGTATTCACCAATTCACTATCAAACATTGACTTTTCTGCCGATAAACCTGCAAACCAAACCCCTATACCCACCATGATTACACAAACAATATGTGGGTTTTTTTTTGGAAGGCGTACAATATGTGGTTTAATAATGAAAAAAATAAAAATAAATAATAACTAAATAAGTAAATAAAGAAAGTAGGAAATGTACCTACTTTCTTTTCTTGGAAACTTTAAAATTTTTACCATTAAGCCCATCATTTTCCCATAAGTAAATACATAAAAATTAAAGGAAACTGAAATGTTAATACACTTATGGCAATCATATCCTAATTCTAATGATGTTGATGAAGTACAGATAGAGACTACTGCTTGAGTTATATTCAGTCTTAAGTAGCTTTTCCATTCCAGATCAGTCCTAAGTAGCCGGCAACAATGTCCTTTGTGCTTCCGGGCAGGGCAGTAACAAGGATGAGAAATCATGGATTTTCATCCTCTATTTTCTTGATCCACCACACAAACACAATCTATCTACCCCTTTAAGAACGGCTAAAAGTTATTAGCAGTCATTTCAGAACGGATCTAGATCATAAGAGTGATCCACCCGCTGTGATACCATTTGTTGGTGCGCTTTAAACTTGAGCAACTGATGAATTAACAAGATAAACATAAACACGTGCCGCTTGGACATTGAAAGAATAACGAGTTTATGATTCATGATGGCAAAATTACAAGGTTAGTACGGTGAGAGACAATTAAAAGTAACTAGTAGGCTTGGGTTAAGTTTGTTGGAGGATTGTAAGAATCTAACTATGTTATGGAATTGTTAATCTCGTTCAACGCGCACATTTTGCTTCAGTTGGGAGTGCTTTATATAGCAGCTAGATTACTGTTGTTGCACGTGAGACTAGTTATCTTATTTGATTTCTAAAAAAAGCATTTGATTGTGAAGCGGATCGTGCACAAAAATAGGCTTGAGAGGTAGATGAATGGTTCCCATTTAATGCTATTAAATGCAAAAAAGGTCATGAAAGACTTTTGCCATTGTGGATGGTAATCCACTTATGGGGGCAAGTGACAGGTGTAATATTGGTAGTCAGACTTACAAAATGGCAACTTTAAAGATGGGCAACTTAAAAAAAGTGCAACTTTAATGGTGCAACTTTATAAAATTGAGCAAATTTGTGACGCAACTTAATAATGGGCAATTGAGAAGACTTTCCACCTTTGGAAATTTCAGCCGACATTCTACTGCTACTTACAAAGTTTATGCTGCTAGGTATAACATTCTACTGCTACATCCCATGTTGAAGTTGTGCTTAATCATGTAAACGATAAGAAGGACAAGGAAGAAAAAGAAATGAAGAAAAGGACGAATGAAAGTTTCTAATGGTTTGTGATTCAATTTGTAATGGTTTGTGTAATGGAAATTTGTAATGGTTGTAATGGAAATTTGTAATGGTATGTGTAATGTGTTTCTATTTTGGAACAGGGCCTGTTTGTGTTTCAATTTTGGATCTTTATGTTAAATTAAAAATCAAGTATTTACACTATATATTCAAAACAGCCTATATGAACATGGTCATATAACTTGACAAGTTGCCTAACTTTACAAGTTGCCCAACTTGACAAGACCCACCGTTAATTAACATTGATTTTTCTGACAACTATTTAATTATTTCCCGTGGGAAAAATAAACCCACCCACCAAACCCCTATACACACCATAATTACACAAACCCTTATAAAAAAATTAAATCCAAAACGAAATCCAAACTCTCATTTTCGAGAACTCACCAAAGCAAATCAAATTCTAGCAATACCATGTCTTTTGGACGTAATGTTAGCCCTAAAATGATGGATTATATTAGCAACATGCCAGATAACGTGATCACTAATATTATGAATCGTTTGCCACTAAAAGATGTGGTGAGGACCGATACTTTAGCGAGTAACTGGAGGTTTAAGTGGACTTTGCTCACCGATGTTATAGTTGATGAGGATTTCTTTTATTTTTTGACGAATAATTTTGATGGGAAGGAACTTACCAGACTGCTACTTCAGCTCAGAGGTCCAGTAAGAAGGTTTGTCTTCTCCGTAGATCCCAAATCGCTGTTTGGACAAGATTACTTCAAATATGAAGAGATTCATGATTGACTGTTGTTTTTGGCTCGGGAAGGAATCGAGGAGCTGACAATTCGAAACTGGTATGGTGAACCAGTTATGTTGCCAACCCAACTGTACTCTCGTATGGAGTTGAAACATCTTGAACTTCATTGGTGTACTCTTCCTAGTTTGGTATCTTTTATTAGCTTTCCAAATCTATTGAGCTTAGAATTGTTATATGTTGACTTTCAAACCGGTTCAGTTTGGAAGTTTATTTCTCGTTGTCCCTTACTTGAGTCTCTTAAAATGAATCGTATTCATAAAAACGACATGAGACTTTTGGATATGGCACAGCTTGGAAATTTGAAGAAGTTGTATTTGTCATTCGGTGTTTCGAACCATCCCACGACAATCACAACTTACAATATCTTTCAGCTTAGAACTCTTCCTAATCTTGAGTCCCTTACATTGGATTTTCAGGAGTGCAAGGTTAGACAAATTTGAGTTTTACAGTTCAAATTTCATTATGTTAAAGTAATCTCTAATACTTATGAAATATAATCTTTAAAACTTACGATAAGTCGACCATTTGTAGTTGTTGGAAGAAGGAAGCTCCTGGATGAATGTCCCTGTGGCATTTGTAACCCTTAAGACTCTAAATCTATCCGGAGTCGATTTTGGAAACAATGCAATGGTGTCATTCATCATTCAAATGATTTGTGGAGCTCAAAAATTGCAAACTCTAGAAACCATGGTAAGTGGAATGCATATGTATGAAATACGTCATCTTAAATTGACATGGTTGTGCATCTCAATACTATCTCAATTTGCAGGCTGCATTGGAAAGTGATCTACCTTTGGAAGTTTATTCATTAGATTTACGTAGCAATGGAATGAGGTCGGGGCAGCTCAAGAGTGTGGCGTTTCGATCTTTTCCTAGATCAGAGAATGAATTAACAATAATAAAGCTCATACTTGCATGTTCCCCTTGCTGAAGATGGTTTATATCAAGCTCAGCAATTTTAGTTATGATGAGTCTGAAAATGTGAGGATGAATTGGGAGTTGGCTAGGAAGCTGTTGAAACTCCACCGAGCTTCCCGCACAGCCTTGGTGGAATTCTTTTAGTCTTTTAGTTTATGTATGGGTTGAATACCCTATGACAATCAACTTTTCAGTTTCCTTTAATTTGTATGCATTTAGTTATGGGGAAATGATGACTACTTTATAAAAGTAGGAAAGTTGCCTACTTTTCTTTATAATTGAATGGAGATAACATGTATTCGTGATATAACCAAGGAGCTTAATTGTAACTATTTTTAATTTCCTACAAAAGAAAGTAGGTACCTTTACCACTTATTATTTTTTTTTTCATGACTATTACATAAAAAAACCAAGCAAGAATACGACCATAGTTAAACCACAATGTACCAAAGTTCTATCTGGTTTGGAACTGACGGAAAGCGACAAATAACAACAATGTCGCTCTACAGTAAACACAAGTTTAAAATGTTGTCCAGTTTTTACTTGCCCATTTTTTAAAACATTGCCTAGTTTTGCCACTTAGGTTGCGCTATAAAATGCCTTTTTAAAATATTGCCTAATTTTGCCAGCAGGAACAAGGGTGTCACTACCAGTAGCAATGGAAGAACTACCAGCAGCATCACTCTTCTTTGGCCATTTTGAGTTGCCCACAATGAACTGCCCAATTTGTAAATTTGCCAATTTTAAAACATTGCCTAATTTTGCCATGTAGGTTGCGCTATAAAATGCATTTTTAAAACAATGCCTAATTTTGCTAGGCAGAAGAGAAATGTCACCAGCAGGAGCAAGGGTGTCACTGCCAGTAGCAATGGAAGATCTACCAGCAGCATCACATTTTTAGTTGCCCATTATTAGTTGCCCAATTTGTAAAGTTGCCCTATTTACGTTGCCCAGTTATTTAAGTTGTCCTTTAAATTTTGATTTTTTTTACAACAAAAAGACAAACCAATTAAACGTCGATACTTAAACCACATATTGTTTGTTATTTCGAGTCACGGTCTAAAATTTGCTTATGGCGGCCATGTAGCAACTAAACCAAGCAGTAGAACATTTAGCCTAGCAGTAGTAGAATGTATGTTAACTGGCAGTACCAATTTACCCACTTTAGTATAGTCATCATTTTTATGTTGCCCAGTTTTAGTTGACCGTCCATTGTAAGTTGCCCATTTTAAAAACGATGCCTAATTTTCCCATGTAGGTTGCGATACATACAGTACACAATAGTACTTCAACTTTATTTTATTTCACTGCCACATGGTAGGTGTAATCGTAGTCATGCGATTGTCCCTTTACCAAATTTGGTACAATGCCAACACAAGTACATATAATTTATTTTATATTATTTTTAATGCCACGTAAACCTCCAGGTGTAATCATAACTATATATATGTGTCATCTACTTTATTTATTGTTTCTACTTTGCAAACCATATATTCTAACGTTTTTATAAAATGGAAACAAACGTTGAATTTTTAAAAATAAATACACAACTAGTAACATAAAGAAAAGAACAAAACAGAAAAAAAAAAAAAAAAATCTACGAAATTAAAAATAAAGTACACAACAATCTTTTATAAAATAGTTACACTACGAAATAATGTGGTGTTTTGGGTGAGAAGTCGCTTAAAAGAAGTGTATATACCACTTAGTAGGGTTACAAGTTTTCCATGTCTGGCCAACAAAATAATTGAAGGCATCATTTTAATCCTTTGTTGCTTGATGTTGTAGGAGCCTTTTGAGCTTTATCGGGTCCAACTCTATGAAATGAATTGCCCCTGTATCTCCCTAGCAACGTGGGCTCTTCTCATTATCTATCTCCCTTTTCGTGATGCCACAATGAACGAGAGCCTTGATGGCCAACGAGACCATTGATGGCCAACGAGAGTCTACTTCACTGGAAGGGAGTTTAGATGAGTGAGATTTGTAGAGCATTATGGTTTAGGGTTATTAGTCGTCATTTAAGAACGACTAAGTGCTATTAATAGTCATTTAAGAACATGTGTGGCCCGTGAGATGACCCTCTTGACGCTGCTTGCTAACCCACGTAATGTGTGAGTACATGCTTGAATAAGCGAGTATGTAAATGATGATCATCAGCAAATGACGTTTTGTCATTGAGTGAAGACCGTGGTTGTAATATATGGTAAGCAACTTTATATTGTTATTCAGGAACCAGTCGTAAAAAAATCGATAACATCTTCAACTTCTCTAAAACGGTCGTGATTTTGATCGCTGTGATACAAAGCATTCTTCTGTGTGTTAGATGTCTTTATTGTTTCGGGGTTGGTTGCGCCTTCTTTCGTTGTAATAACCTTTTATAGAAGAGGAAACACTGTAGTTTCACGTGTGAACAGTGGCGTTGCCTGACTCTTATGAGTCTGGCCACGTGCCTAAACTTGTAGCTGGAGTGCCTACCTTGCATGTGGGATTAGACATAAAGTAAACTGTCTTGTCTTTTCAAAGACTGATATTTCCAAAGGTGGATATAATGCTCAACTGCCTATAACTTTTTTTTTTTTTTTTTTTTTTTGGAAAGCCACTTTAATTTTTTGCCCAATTTTATAAAGTTGCCTATTTTTTAGTTGCCAAACTTTTAGTTTGCTCGTTTATTGTAAATTGCGCCCATTTCTTAAAACGTTACCACATTTTGCCTTGTAGGTTGCGATACAGTTCACACTTCACACAAGTACATCTAATTTATTTTATTTTATACTTCATCGTCATGTAGGTCTAATCAGAGGCTATTTGTATTTCATCAACATCATTATAATGAGGATACAAGTAACATAAGTGTATTAACATTTCAGTTTCCTTTTATTTGTATGTATTGTTTTATTTTGTTATTATTTATTTTTAATTTCTGCATGCCATTAACAACTACAAACCAACCAAGAAACCGTCCATAGTCAAGAGGAGGAGATGGCTGAAAGTGACGCGGTGCAGCAAAATTAATAGGATGAGCAGCAAAATGTGGTGGTAAACAAAATGTGGTGGTTCCTCAAAACCAGGGACACCGGCAAGATGGGTTTCAAAGCCCCTATTATCTAGAAAAGAGGATTGGCGATCTTTCGGATGGCGGTGTTTTTATGTTTTTAGTTTGTTTAGTAATTGTTGAAGGTTTTATTATTATAATCCACCATATGCTATGGTGACTTTAAGTGTGTTTAATTTGGAAGTAATAATGTTTCGTGTCTGTGTATGGTGGGATGCATGAAATATTTTTGAATCAATCATTTGCCTATGTATCAATCAGTTAGCTATACATTGAATGCGGCCTTATTTATGAGCGCGTGAGACTAATTCTGAGGTCCACTTACCTTTTTAAACCCTTTGAAACCAAGCAGTAGATTCCACCACTTACAAACCGATCAGAAGAACCATATCAGCTGCCGAAATTATAGCCAAGCAGCAGGAACTTTGTAACAAGCAGTAGAATGTCTGCTCAAGAGCAGCAGGAACTTTTCCCTCTTTTGCAAAGTTGCCTAATTTAAGTTGCCCATTTTTTAATTGCAAAAGTTTTTAAAATTGCCCATTTATTTAAAACGTTGTCTAATTTTGCCATGCTGATTGCGCTACGGTACACACAAGTACATCAACTTTAATGAATGCCACTTGGTAGGTGTAATCATAATCAATGAGAGTCTTGTAGTCACATACTATTGGCATTTCATTTTGGGCAACAAATTACTGTGTATGCGTGTAGAGATTTGTACTTTGGGCAACTAAATTTGCATATATAATTCTTAACCATATACAACACAACCCTCAAATAAAAAAAAAAAAACCAAAATGAATTCTTGCACAACAGATAAGTTGAAGGTGTTTATACGGTATGAAGAGAATGTGATTGCTGTTTTACTTCCAAAAGACGTCAACTTTGGCAATCTTGTGAAGTATGTATGGAAGAAGTTTGAGGTTAACGATGCATACGCAATACGGTTATCTTACAACAACGGTGGAGACCAGAGGACTATAGTTAATGAAGTCGACCTCGAAGTTTTCAAAAGTCTTGTTTCGGCGACGCCGTCTCAAGAGCACACAATAATCGTACACTGCGCTATGCATACCGCTGATGTTAATTTAGATCCAGATCACCAAATGCACCGCACTGGTCTTAACTGTATGCCAACCCAACCCCAACCACCCACTTTTGATTATACCGCACCATATAAGAATAAAGGTGGTTTAAAAGTTCATCATCTGTTTGAAGATAAGGAAGAGTGCATGTATGAGATAAGTTTGAAATGTTTAAAAGAAGGGTATGAGTTTTGTGTTTCTAGATCATGTACGGCAAGATACGCTATGAAGTGTGTCCAACCAGAATGTGATTGGCACATAAGCTGTCGTCGATATGGGCAAACTTGCCGATTTAGAATCACTTCAGTAAACGACAATCATAAATGTTCAAAAATCAAATTCAATCCAAATCACCGAAATGCATATACAAAAACATTGGCTAGAATAATATCCCCGAAGCTCGGAGATCCGACAAGAGTGTATAAGCCAAAGGACTTTATACATGATTTGAAGTTGGATATGAAGATTGACATTTCATACAGACGAGCTTGGAGAGGGAGACAGTTGGCACTGGAATCAAATCAGGGCTGCCCAAAGGCCTCATTTTCGCAGCTGCCGCTATATTGTCATAATCTAAAGATTGCAAACAGGGGCACAGTTACACACATACAGACCGACGATGCAAGCTGTTTTAAGAACCTATTTATAGGTTTCGGTGCTGTGGTAAGCATATTATTAAGATTCTAATCCTCTTTGTTAAGTTACAAAACATATATATATATTTTTTTTTGTTTTTTTTGTTTTTTTTTCATAAGGGTATCAAAAGAAATAGCTATGGTTATCATGTCATACACTATCCTAGGGGTATGAATATAGAAAAATAAAATCTAACTTAAAATTAAAAAAAAATATATATATATATATATATATATATATATATATATAGAGGATTTATGCATAGCATAAGTGTATACAATATAAATTGGGAGGTGTTATAAGAACCCTCTCTACGCATGGGTCCCGCCTATTTTTTTATAGAATGTACAATCTGACAAACAAGCGGCGGCAGCAGTAAAGTCAACACACCCTCCCTACCAGGGAGGGTCATTATAACCCAACCTTATAAATTATCTAGTTTTAATGAATTGCAACAGCATATCACTGAAACTAAACTTATCAGTTATAGAAACATAGAAACATTTATCTGCATACGCAGGAACAACATAAAGGTACAAAATATATAATTTTTTGCAAGATACTTCTGATACCTAGTTTTCTAAAACAAAAGCAAGACATCAATATTACGTGCATTAAAACAAAAGCAACACATCCATCTTATGCGCACACCGCACCTGTCATATCAAACAACAAACAACATATTGTTATTACTTAAGGTAGTCGTTTGTCAATTAACAATAAACAATAAATTGTTATATATATATATATGATTCGTTATTTTAGTAGTATATTTTTCCGAGGGTAAAAGCAACGTATGCGTTTTCCCCGGGTCGTTTCCCAACGAAGGTCGAATATCGAGTCTTTGTTTCGGTGTCGAATACGTGTCGTGAATGTGTGAAAAAGAGTGATTGATTTGTGTTTTTATGCTACGAAAAATAAAATAATAAAAGTAAACAACTAATTAATCTAATGAACAATTAAATTAAACATGTAAATTTAAAAAACGAAAATTTGAAATTTAAAAACGTTACGCGACGAATTATAAAACGGAAATAAAAATGATTTTGTGAAATTTAAAACCTAAAAATATAAAAATAATTTTCCTATATTAAATTTGATAAAAGAAAATTTTTGGAAAAAGAAAAAATATTTTTTTTTTTTGACTTTTTAATAATTTTTATGAATTAAAACTATTTAAAACTAAATAGGTGATTTATGAAAATGTAATTTAGAAAAACTATTTTATAAAAGAAAATTAAGAAATAGTTTATAACAACTAAAGGTACTGAAAATGTATTTTCGGAAGTTTTATTTAAATCTAAAAAGTTTAAACACAAAGACAAGATAAAAGTCTAGGGACTAAAAGTTGCAAAAACTGAAACTTAATTAAACTAAATGAAAGACAAGGACTAAATTTGCCACAAATAAAACTGATTAATACGAATTGAACTAAACTACAAGGACCAGAATTGTCAAACTAAGAAACTTGTTTTATTTTCTAAAGCAGATAACAATACTGACAAGCTAATTTCAACAGCTTATAAAAAGCTCAAAGTTTAACCAATTTTAAAAATAAAAGCTGTTCCAGAAAGCTTATAAAGCAGAGATTACAAATTTCTAAAAAGCCCTATCACGAATGCTCGATTGCTAGCTCGATTTCGGCCTAGATCAGCAGTGAAAAACACAAGAGCTGCTGAACTATTTTTTGATAGCAGAAAAAATGAAAAGTGGCGCAAAGGTGCAATTCAACTTTAAAACTAAAACAATCCTTTCAAAACCTCTTTTAACTACTTTAAAAAGTGCCAAAATGTAAAGACCATTAAGCTTAGCTACTGAACACTTAAACCATAAATAGCTTATCTGTTATCATTCAACCTCTAAAAGCAGCTTTCAAACTTAACTCTAAACCTATAATAATATTGTTCTAAACCTCTAATACTAAATCACTTGCAACTAATAGAAAGTAAAAATAAACAACAAGAGCAGCTAATTCAAAAGCAGATTCTAACTTAAACTATAAACTATGACTAAACAAGCTTAACTAACATTAACTCTAACTAATAGAAATCAAAATAATAGCAGCAGTATTAACTATAACAGTTGAGGTTAATAGAAATTAATGCTCACAAGTGATCCTGCTGTTATTAGAGATCTCAGAACTCAGGTTATCTACCTAATTCAACCCAGGCTTATAGCCAATGACATAACCCAATAACAGCTACTATCGAAACCCAATTTCCAGCTCTTCTTTCCACCATTCCACAGCTTATCACCAATCTTATCCGCTTATCAGCTGAATATAATATATTTTTTTTTTTTTTTTTTTTTTTTTTTTTTTTTTTTTTTTTTTTTATGAAACAATACTCAGAACAAAAACAATACTAAATAAAAATTTAATTCGAGAACAACTTATTAAACTGAAAATGAAAGTTTCATTAACCAAAACAAAAGTACAAAATTAAATTCGGATATTTAAAAATGAAATAAAATTACAAAGTAAATTTCGGATGTACTTAAAATTGATTTAAACCTAAATATTACAATAAACAATTAAACTAAAACATTAAAAAAAATAAAAATTACAATCCTCCTTGTTACAAAATTAAAAACCGACTGAAAAAATTTAATAAAACAATTAAAATTAAATCTTATCTATCTAAAAAAAACTCCCTTCGATCTGAGGTGATCCCCGCTATTTATAGGACTTGGCCGATCCTTCTCGAGAATCCACGTTGGCGATCCGTGTGCACTTGAGTCAATCTTCACCCTTGGATCTATCCTTGCATCTCCAAGCCTTCATTTTCCTCCGTACGATCAAAATGGCTACGTGTTCGGTCCAATCAATTGCTGCCACGCGTCATTCCTTCTGTCAGAGGCTTCTAGATGAACCAATCATTGTCTATTCTACCCTTAATTGCCGTAAATTCGTACGGTTAAAGGATTAGGGCTTGGGTGAATAGTAAATTTTCTGGGAAAGGGGGCGCGTGTTTTTTGTGAAAGAGATAAGAGTGGAGAGTGTTATTTTGTTTGACCGAATGTGAGTTTATTGGGTTTTATCTTTTGACCGGGTTATTGTTGGGTAAATGGGTTGCGGGTTGGGTAATATTGGGAAAAGTGGGGTGGACCGGTTAGTTTAAATGGTTGGGCTTGGGGGATGGTGTGGAAGTGGGCTTGAGTTTATTTCTTTGGGTTTGTTTTAATCCGGATTTTAGTAGTTAGGAAAAATAACGAGAACTTATTTTGTAATTTCAGAAATCTCAAGGACCATTGTTGCCACTTATCTAAAAATAAATCCAAGGGCTTAATTTGATAATTGCTAATAGACGGAGGACCTCGGTTGACTTTTTGACCATAATTTCTTCCCGGCATCGGCTAAAAATAACACTTCCATATCTCGTGCTCGGTTTCCCGGTTCTTTGCTTGATTTTGTCCTTTTCTTTGATATCCGTGCCTGCATATGTAAAAACACAAAAACACAATATATTTGGCATTTTGGTCGGGTTTTTGGTCTATTTGGGTCTGGTTTTGGTCTAGAAATGGTATGTGTTTAAGCACATACCAAAATTCCCCCAGACTAAGCTATTGCAATGTCCTCATGCAATGTTATAAAAACACATTTTCGAAACCAAAAATTTCCAATCTCTTTTTACTAACTTTGAGAAGTAGCAAAATTTTCAAAAGAGATTAAGAAATCTTAAAGTTCTAAAAACTCCCCGATTTTCCATTTTATTCTATTTTTGTATTTTTATATATTTCTCATTATTCATGTGACGGCTTTTGTCGACAATCATTATCTCCCGATAATTTTTAGGGTCTTCGAGTAGGAAACACGACACAAGAAGAAGTGACCATACGGATAAAATTCGTCGTCCCCGATTTTTCACGAGTCCCCAAACTAAGCTTAAAAACGAAATCATTGTCATTTACAAGATAGATTGCCAACACTACTCAGAAAGCTAATTGTGGACTTCTTGTTCCCAAATTCCTATTTTCCTCTATTTATTTTATTTTTGGTGAGAAATGAATTTCTTCAACTTCTCGTTTCGATAATTTTTTAAGCCGATAAAGATACCTTAGTTTAGACGCTAAGTAGTTTCCAAATCTTCCCTCAAAAACCGTTGCATACAAAAATGAGGTCCACATCAAGGTCTCTGATTTAACACGATTTTGAGAATATCCCTTTTATTTGCGACCGAAACAACTCATCTACGAGTCCAGAGACGGAAGCCTTTATTAGGATACCTCGGAGTCGAAATTTGGCATTTTTAACATTATTAAGCACATATTATTATTGATCCTTGGCCTTTTATAACAATCACAACATCGGCTGCGAACCGGCAAGATGTGATAGTCTATTATGACCTTGGAATTATTCCTCTGCCTTTATTAGAAGTCTACAACATCGGCTGCGAACCGGCAAGATGCAGAAAACTTTTTATGGCTTTGGATTATTATTATTCATTATTCATTATATATTTTGCCAAATCCCGAGTCCTACGGCTTTTATAACAATCCCAACATCGGTTGTGAGCCGGCAAGATGGAATAGTCTATTACACCGTAACACTGGCAGTACCTTGATGTGTACCCAACTTTCATAAGCAAGGATTTTCTTAAGAAGGATTAAAAACTAAATTTCGCCAAAACCAAAATAGCTTTAATTATTTATAGAGTATTATTTTCGGTGAAACAAGCTGATGGGAACAAAAAGCCACAAATAACTTCGATGAGCTCTAAAGAGATCCAACTACTCCACGTTTAGCAATCTGACTTATAAACAACTCTATCATTTCTCGTTCTTCGCAAATTTAAAATCTTAAGTAATAAGATCCGCGAATGCTTAGCCTAATAATCAAGCCATGCATATATAAAGTCGAATACGGGAACTTGCAAATTCTTAAAAAGAATTCGCGTTTTCTAGCTCCTTGTGTAAAAGACTAGCACGAGCTTATAGATTATAAATGGTTAAGGAGACAAGCTAGGGCTCAACACGCCCGGTCAAGTCAGAATTTTATTCCTACTCTCTCCAGCGGAAAATCAACAAAAATGTCAAAATTTATTATATTTTTGCAAAAATTTTTAAAATTTTTCTCATTTTTTGGATTTTTTTTTTCAATTTTGAGGAAAAACGGGGTTGCATGAGAAAACGGCAAAAATGCAAGGCAAAAATCAAATCGACAGATTACCCCCCCAGACTAGAATGAGACATTGTCCTCAATGTCTTAAAGGTACGGGTTCTCCCTACAAAAATCTAAGGCCATTTATTAATTATGCCAAAAGATAGATGCAAAACGATAAGATTTAGGATATCGATAAGCAGCGGATGATGAAACTCGAGTAGCGTGAAGGAAACTACGAGCACGAGAGTCTTCATCATCGAGCATTCCTGGACACATCACAGAAAACTCGAAACACAAGATATGGAAGAGGGGATCCCTCCTCATGTTTTATTAGAAATAAGATAAGAAGATAGATAGATAAGCATGGGGTGCCTCCCACGAAGCGCTTGTTTTTGGTATCCGAGTCACATGAGCTTGACTCGACCCCGAATTTATTTGTCCTTGGGGGAGCATGTGGAAAAGATAATCTCCATCGGACTTTCGCTCAAGATGTTTAGATAAACATTGAAGCATACGAAAGTTCCACTCCGATGAGATACCCACGGTATTTTTTAGAAAGAATAACTAAAAGTGGTAATACCGGGGTCAAAGGTAATATCCTCACTCCCTAAGGAGTGAAGGATGGGAGAAGGCACGACATATGTGATGAAGAGCATAAAGATGTTGAGGATGATCATAATAAGCTCTTCATCATCAGCAGAAATTGTCTCAAAAGTCTCGGGCGGGAGGGTTGGGATGAAATCTTCATGAGAAGGGACACCTCCCCCCAGACTAGAATCTTCCTCCGGATCAAAATAGAATTGATCGTATTCCGGAGGAGATATGCAATGAGTGAGTTCATCATAGAACTCTTTATGAAGAGAATCAATCATATGATGATTTGTGAGCTCAGGTTCCGTCGTTGACTCATCACTTTCCTCCATCTGACTATCAAAGATTAGATTATCCAAAATCAAAGTAAACCCCGATTCGAACTCAAACAGAGGGTTGGTGATAGTTGTTTTGAAAGTTTCGGGAACAAGGTCATCAAATTTCTTTGGTAGATTGATTTCAACTTTCTTCGGAGGGAGAGAAAGAGATGGCTCTTGGTTTAATACTTTTTCAAAAAGAAATTCTCCCTCCGGATTAAGACAAGAATCATCAATTTTTGGTGAAATTGGAGATTTATCAAAACACACCTCGACTTCTTCCCGCAAGATCACACTTCCCTCAATCGGAGGAGAAGGATGGGAAGAGTCGGAATTAAGAATCTCGATGTGATAAACTTGTTCTGGAGGTGGGACAAGTGGTGTGCTCTTAGAGCTAGCAATTTCCACCGCTTCCGTTGTAGTCTCCGATTCGTCTTCATCATCGTCGTCAAGAATACTCTTAGAATTTGCTGCACAACACTCAAACCATTTGCTCGATCCAGGATTGATTTTCATAGCCTTGAGCTCAGCACGTTTTTCTGACATGCTCTTGACCGTGAATCTTGAGAGGTTTGGATCAATTCTTTTAGGAGCAATTACGGGATCGGACTTTTGATCAACCGTAGCGACATTGCATTTGTCGGTTTGAGGATTCGAGTTCGGATTAATATTGAACGTGACTTTTTCCTTATCGACCCGCAAAGTAATTTCTTCTCCATAAACATCGATCAGAGCACGCCCGGTCCTCAAGAATGATCTTCCTAGAATGAGAGGAACCCGGGGGTCGGCTTCGAAATCAACTACCACAAAGTCTGCAGGGAAATGGAACTGCCCCACCTTTACAAAGACATCCTCGGCTACACCTTTGGGAAGGGTTATGGACCGATCCGCAAGCTCGAGGGTCATGCAAGTGGGGGTAAGTTCGGGTAGAGACAATTTCTTCCAGATGGATAACGGCATTAGGTTGATGCTCGCACCAAGATCGGCCAAGGCGTGACATTCAACCTTTCCCGGAAATTCACATGGGATGAGAAATTTTCCAGGATCTCCAAGCTTTTCCGGAAGCTTTTTGAGAATTGCCGCGGAGCAGTTTTCGTTCACTGGAGTTTTTGTCATTTCAAATAATTTTTCTTTATTGCTCAACAAACTTTTGAGTGTGGAAGTGAATTTAGGCATCAAGAGCAAAGCGTCCGCGAAGCTTATATCAAAATGTAATTCTTGAAAAATTTGAAAATTTTTTTCCATTTGACTCGAAGCTTTATCACGGAGCTTTTGATCACTCAATCTAGAAGGATATGGAAGATTGGTCTTAACGGGAGCTTCTTTAGGAGCTTTTTCTTTTGGTTCAACATTTTTCGGTTCAGATGGATGGATGACCGGAGGTTGGACGTCTTTGGTTCCTCCGTTGTTAGTAGGAGGTTCCATGTCCTTGGTCACCTCGGTCTCACGGACGACTACCTTGGGAGGTAGAGAAGAAGGGGTAGCCGGAGCCGTGGGTCCATCATATGAAACACCGCTCCTAGTCGTGATCGCCTTAGCATCGCCCCTCGGGTTGACGATCGTGTTACTTGGAAGAGTAGTAGTACCCGAACCCGAGGGTCGATCATTTAAACGTTTGTTCAATTCGGTTATCTGATTAATCATCATCCTATTCATTTCCTCTTGTTTCTTTTGTTGATGCTGACTTTGAAGAATGAATTGCTTTAATAACTCTGTGGAAAACTAGAAGGGGGGTTGAATAGTTTTTACCGTTTTTAAAGTTTTATTTGCTTTGTTACTATATGTTAATTCAAAGGAAACAATCACAAATAAATAATCACACAATGTAAACAAAAGATAAAGAGAGGAAAGATCAAACCACACGACACAGTTGTTTATAGTGGTTCGGCTACAAGAACTCTATTCCTTGCCCTACTCCACTCCCCGAGTTTCCTACTCGAGAGTTTATCTTTCACTAAGAAACAAACTCCTTTCCTAGGCGGAGAAAACCTTTACACGTCGCTTACTTCCTTTTCCGGTACTAAGCTAAACACCGGGTTCTTTTCACAAGGTAGAACCAACCTGACGTCGCCTACTTACTTTACCGACACTAAGCTAGATGTCGAGTTCTTTACACGGGTACAACCACTCCCTACACTCTTTGTACTTTAAGGACTAAAGTACTAACCACACTCACTGATTACAAATGATAGATATGATGTGTGAAACAAACTATAAGATCACACAGTAATGCAACTAAAGGATTACGGTTCTGTAGATCCTTGAATGCTTGATCTCCTTTCTACAAAATGGAAGATCAAAGTGAAATGCAACTATGAATGATGTTAGTAAGATATGTACTGAATGAGTATATGTGTTTAAGCTATATGAGTGATGCCAAGATCAAATACCAAGCCTGCTATTTATAGGCAAGCAAGGAAAGGCTCCCACGGATCCGGCGGATCCTTCAAAAGGGATCCGTCCCTTATAACACTTGGATCCGTGGGATGTGACAGCTATGTAATAGTTGTCTCTTACCATATCTTAGTTGTATCTTACCATATCATCCAAGATCTTCAAATGTCAACTATGTTGCTTGCATATCTAACCAAGATATATCAAAGATATTGTATGTGATGCATACAATGATGTCATGGCATAGATTATGAATTAAAGTTTCCTTTTAAGGAAACAAGTTACTAAACTTGTAATTCTAAGTTAATATGTGAAGTGTAAAGTGTGTACTTAAGAGACTAAGCTAGTATTTATTATTTGCTAAAAGATATTCCTTATATTTGTCATTAACAAAACTAATGAAAGATCAAAGAATATAAATAACGTTTTTGGGACGCTATTTGTATTAACAATCTCCCCCTTTTTGTTGATGACAAAACATAAAGTATATTTTTGAGCAAGAGAATAAATATAGCATGAGTTCTTAAAAATATATATTAAGTTTGTTTATTTAAAGAAAAGTTTTGTAAAAAAAATGTATGTACTGTGATAATTCACAGTTGATGCAAACTTAGTCCTTTCTCCCCCTTTTTGTCGAAACAAAAAGAGTAGCGAAGCGGAATGCGATTTTGAGAACTTTAAGAGCTCCCCCTTGTTTTATACTCCCCCTAAATGGAGTAATCAAGTAAATGATGCATGAATCTACAAAACAAACGGTTAGTATATGAGATGCTTATGAGATGCTCCCCCTCGATGTATACTCCTCACTTCTCGAGTTACGTATACTATTGAAGGGTATGATATGCTGCAAAAGAAGTGTTAGTTATGAAATGACTTCAATGAAGAAGTAGAATGCATGTGAAGTATTCTCCCAAACAAGTCTTTGACTTTACAAAGTCAAAGTAAGTGTCTGATCATAATTTGTACCTAAAGCAATCATATGCCGGATATAATATATGCAATATAGGAATGTTAGTTCATAATGATAATGATAATATGCAATATGTTGATCACTCATAAGCATAAAACATCATATTCATATAAATTGAAAATTTTGTGACAAAAGTCACAATGGAGAAATGATGTTACAAATAAGAAGACATCCTAAAAAATAAAAAGTCCTAAAGAAACAACTTAAAAAGAAAAATCCAAACAACTAATCGAAAGAGCTCCTATTGAGGAGGATGAGAGATTGCGTTCAAACGTTCAAGAACATGGTTCAAGATGAACCTCATCTCGTTTTGAAGCTCATGGACCAAGATGTTGGTCCTTTGGGCCAAGTGAGCCGTTCTCTCACAATGTGCGCAATCATGACTTGAGAAGCCGGGCGGAAGACTAGGGTCCAAGTTGTGTGGTGGTGGTGGTGATGGTGGTTGGGTGTTGTTGTTGTTGGATGGTTGTTGTGGTGTTTGGAGGGAGTTCATAAGGATGTTTTGGATGTCCATTGCTTCATGAAGGCGATGGTCAACCATACCCGAGAGAGTGTAGAGATGATTAAGCTCTTCACTAACCTCCTCTTGGGTGTGAGGGATATTCATCCACATTGCCTCGTCAATGGCAACTAGAGTGGATGTGGGTGATAGAGGTTTTTGTTGAGGTTGGGATGATTGTGCATCATGGTATAAAGGGCCATGGATATCCGGGTATATCGGGTGAAAAAGCATGGGTTGTTGACCTTCAAAAGTCATGGGTGGAAGATTGGGTAATTTTGGTGAAAGTTCTTCTAAGTCATCAAGATGTGGTGATGTAGGAGGAGTCCTAAATAATTCCAAGGGTTGGAGTTTAGGTGATTTTGGTGGTGATGGTGATCTAACAGTCTGTGATGGAGCCGGTGGTGGAGTAGTGGCTATTGGAGTAACGGTTGGTGGTGGTGTTTTTATAACAACATGTGATGGT
This sequence comes from Artemisia tridentata subsp. tridentata, assembly GCA_021014915.2. NCBI lineage: Eukaryota > Viridiplantae > Streptophyta > Magnoliopsida > Asterales > Asteraceae > Artemisia > Artemisia tridentata. The sequence continues at coordinate 72,552,334 of CP139502.1, forward strand.
GTTGGGGTGGAAAGTGTAAGGAAATTTTCACTAGCAATGGGTGATGATATATTGAGAGGAGAATTTTCCTCAGATGAGGAGTTTGCTAAGTTGATAAAACAACAAGGTTTAACACTGATGCGAGCTGTTCTTCTTGGAGTTCTAGATGTGGAAGAGTTGTGTGACTTAGTCATGGTGAAGAAATGATCCTAAAGTACTAATTTATAGACAGAAGGTTTGTGAGTCTGTGTGTTTGGATTTGATGTGAATCCAATAGAGAATGTTGGTTACTAATGATTTGGAACAGAAAATTGTGCAGGTCATATCAATGAAGTCAATCCATTGAGCTTTGGTTGAGTAATATGTTTTGGATATGCAGTTAATACAAGAGGATAGTGGAAAATCTGATGATTTGATATGTCCACGGATTTGACGGATCCCTAAAAAGGGTTCCTTCTTTGTATTGGTTTGGTAACTCATACCTCAAGTTTAAAAATTTAAATTTTGGTGGGAAATTTTGTTCCTAAGTTTCTAAGAATTCCTAAATGATTCTAAGATGAATTATGATTAGTACATGAATCCTAGATTATACTAAACACTAAGATTTAAGAATCGGGATGAGTCGAAAAAGTTTTAGAATTTTGCTGGGAAACCTGCGGATCCAAAGTGGATAAAAGGCGGAACCATTTTCTGGGATCCGCCAAATCCGCAGGTAGGCGGATGGCGGATCCAACGATAAGCCTTGGCGGAACCCTGTTTTGGGATCCGCGGGATCCGTAGGCCTAAAACTAAGAAAGTAAACAGAACATATGTCATATTTCGCGTTTTTCGACGAAAACCCGAAAATACACCTAGACCTTACTTAACATCTAATATGTATAGCAAAACAACTAAATATGATAACATTAACACATGATTGCACATAGTTTAATCCATACTTAGAAACTTACCGTTTTAGGTGTTATGCCAAACATAGGCAATCACCCGGAAAATTGATAACCATGATGGTTATCTACCTGCAAGTGTTAGTTATTACACATACACAATAAGTATTATCAGATAAATTCAAGACACATAGAAATTTAACAACACAATATCCAACATTGTTTAAAACCAAACACTCCATTAACTCAGCTTCTTCTTCAACTTCTTCATCCCCTTGTGTAATTTCATCATCCAACGCCCCAGATTCTTCACCATTCCTTTGATGTTTCGATACTCAGCGGATTCATGTGGAATTGGAGGAAGATGGCTCAAGTATTCGGGTGGAGGAATCCTAGAATTTGGCATACCATCATCTTCACTCATGGAAGATGATGAGGATGATGTTGGAACACGAGGACGTTTGCCCTTATCAACACTAACCCTAAAATCACTCAAAGGAACGAAGGTGTGTTCAATTTCATTGTAATCCGGAACAAAGCCTAGATGGTTTGGACGAGCGGGTGCGAAGGCTCTATAAAGTCGGGTTAAGAGCATACCATAAGGCATTGCAATCTTGCTTTGAACCGGAATGTCACACATTCGTTTGGCAACATAATAGGCAAGATTGAAGGGTTGACGAGTAGAGATGTTGTACATCATGTGACATAAACAAGCATTGATATGATCACGGTTTCCTATGGTGCACATCACATTTGCCCTTAACACATCCTCCATCTTCTTGAATTCGGGTCTTAGTTCATTAAGTTCCATTGCGAATGGATCTCTAGCAACTTCACGACCACGATACATTCTTGTGGGGTTGTTCTTAGGAATGAAGAGGTGGTCCCTAATCACTTCTTTTGATTGGAGAGGAGTGGCATATCGTGCCGTCCTATCGAGATTGGAGTCTAAGATTGTTAAGGACCATTTGTCCGAGTAAATACATGTACCTTGACTTGGAATTCCTAAGACCTCACCAAATTGATCAAGAGGGATGTTGACAAGATTTCCATTTAGAGTAAAATGAAGACTTAAGTAACCTTCATCACTTGAGGTAAGACCTACACTAGCATAGAACTCAAGTATGAACCTAGGAATGATTGGCTCGTCTATGTCTAAAAGAGAATCAAATTGAATTGCGGCTAATTGTTCCCTAAGTTGAGTGCCTTCATAAAATGATGCATCTACGGCTCTACCCTCATGAACATACTTTTTCTCTAAGACTTTGTAAATTTCTATTTGGGCATCGGTTAGACCCTTGGTTTTGTGGACTTTAGGTAAGTAGTTAACGGTTTTCTTGTGATCGTAGTTGGTTGCGGGAGGCATGATTTTCCTAAGTACAAAAAGTTACATAGTTTTAGTTAAAATGATCAAAGGAAGTGTAAAATTCCTAGTGTGTGCCTACATGGGGACAATGTGGAGGTGCGGTTATCTCGACTCTTTTGATGCAAGAAAAATTAGTTTATGCAAGTTTTGTTTACAAAATGGGAGATAACCCAAACACTCCTATTTCAATGTAGCTACGGTTGAATGTACCCGAAAATACATATTAGTTATGTATTCCCTTTAGCATTCAAGAGACATTATGCAAGTGAAGTCTAAAAGATAACGTTTTTGCATTTGTATGAACAATGTAAGAAAAGATCATTTTACCTAGTCGTTAGAAGATTTTAGTGAAAAATTTTCATGGGGTTTTTGTTAAATTAAGACAATGTGCTATAAGATGCAATTCCTAACTAAGAAAAACATGTTTTTAAGTATAATGCAATAAATATGCTTCATGATTTTTCAAGAATTATGCATATACCCCAAGTTTGGTTTTGTGCATGAAATGGAAATCCTAGACGCAGATCAGGAGTATAAATGTGATAAGAATACTTACAGTGATGTTAGAAACACAAATTAGTGGAAGAAGATGGTCCAAAATATGATGGAGATTAAGTGTGTGTCGAGTTATAGTAAGGTGATATGTTTTGGAGTGAGGAATGAATAGTAGTTGTTCTTGTTTATTAAATAATAAACTGGAGTTAGCATGTGGCGGATCCGGCGGATCCCAAACAAAGGATCCGTCTTTGTTGACGATTGGATCCGCGGATTCAGAACACATGTTTTGGTTTAGTGTCGTGTGTGGCTAAACTAATGTCTATACTAATGTTTCTTCTAATCACTAGGTTCCATTAATCCTAATCCAAGTCTAAGATAGTTGAAAGGTTCACGTTTAAGTGGTTTAGTGAGGATATCGGCAATGTTGTCTTCTGAGGAAACTTTCTCAATTGAGATGATTCCCTTCTGTACATTGTCGCGAAGGAAGTGATGGCGTATTTCAATATGTTTGGTTCTAGCGTGTTGGACTGGATTTTTGCTTAAATCGATAGCACCTTTGTTGTCGCAAAGAATGGGAATGTTGTTGAGTTCAATTCCATAGTCGACGAGAGCTTGTTTCATCCACAGTGCTTGTTGACACGCCTTTCCTGCAGACACATACTCTGCTTCTGTTGTTGAGATTGCGAGGGCAGTTTGTTTCTTAGCAAACCATGACGTGAGACAATATCCTACAAAAGTACAAATACCACTAGTACTTTTCCTATCAACATAGTCACCTGCATGATCTGAGTCGGTATACACTATGGTTTCTACACCCGTTCCTTTGGGATACCATAATCCTAAGTGTGTAGTACCTTTGATGTACTTAAATATTCTTTTAACGGCTTCTAGATGGGATGTTTTTGGATCTTCTTGAAAACGTGCACATAGACAAACACTAAACATAATGTCAGGCCTACTAGCCGTAAGATAGAGTAAACTACCAATCATTCCTCTATATTTAGTGCTATCTACGGATTCATTTTCTTCATCCCTAGTGAGTTTGGTTTCGGAGGACATGGGTGTTCTCATGGGTTTTGAGTCTTCAAGACCAAACTTCTTAAGCATATCTTTGATATACTTTGATTGGTTGAAAAATATCCCATCTTCTAATTGTTTAATTTGGAGACCTAAGAAAAAGTTTAGTTCCCCCATCATACTCATTTCAAACTCGTCATGCATGATTTTTGAGAAATCGTCGCATAACTCTTGACAAGTTGAACCGAATATAATGTCATCCACATATATTTGGACTATAATAATATGTGATCCCTTTTTCTTGGTGAAGAGAGTATTATCTACTAGGCCCATGGTATACTTATGGTCAACTAGGAAAGTCTTAAGTCGATCATACCAAGCTTTTGGTGCTTGCTTAAGTCCGTATAAAGCTTTCTTAAGTTTGAAAACATAATTTGGTTTTTCAAAGTCGGCAAAGCCGGGAGGTTGTGCAACATATACTTCTTCATTAATAAGACCATTTAAGAAAGCACTTTTGACATCCATTTGAAATAACTTAAAATCATGTGCACATGCATATGCAAGTAATATCCTAATAGATTCAAGTCTAGCTACTGGTGCAAAGGTTTCATCGTAATCTATACCTTCTTGTTGATTGTAACCTTGAGCTACTAGCCTAGCTTTGTTTCTAGATATAATACCCTTTTCATCCATTTTATTTCTAAAGACCCATTTGGTACCTATTATGGTTTGGTTTTTAGGTGGAGGTACCAAAGTCCAAACATCATTTCTAATAAATTGATTAAGTTCTTCTTGCATAGCAATTACCCAAGATTCATCTTTTATTGCCTCTTCAATATTTTTAGGTTCAATGGTTGAAATAAAGCAAAAATAATTACTTTCATTTTGAGCTTTGGATCTTAATGTTCTTTCATTAAGTTTTCCTATGACGTTTTCTAATGGATGACTTTTAGTTTCTTTAATATTGACTATTTCTCCTTTTACGGGTTCATTATCATTTTCAATGTTTTCTATAGTATTAACCATTTGACTTTCAACCAAGTCATCATCTACCAAAGGTGATGTCTTAGAGGGAGGTGGACTTTCGTTGAATGTTACGTTCAATGATTCCTCGATTCTTGATGTTTCCTTGTTTAATACTATGTATGCTTTACTATTTTGTGAGTATCCAAGAAAAACACCTTCATACGACTTTGGGTCGAACTTGGTGAGATAGTCTTTTGTGTTTAAAATGAAGCACTTGCTTCCAAAAACTCTAAAATATCCTAATGTAGGCTTTTTGCCTCGATAAATTTCATAGGGAGTTTTATTTAAGAATTGTCTAATTAAAACTCTATTTAGGATATACGTGGAAGTATCTACAGCGTGACACCAAAACTTTTGTGGTATGTTTTGTTCATTTAACATTGTTCTACTCATTTCTTGAATTGTTCTATTTTTACGTTCTACTACACCATTAGATTGAGGTGTACGAGGAGCCGAGAAATTATGAGTTATTCCATTATTATCACAAAAATTTCCAAATTGAATTTCATTGTCAAATTCTCGACCATGGTCAGTTCTAATAGATACTATATTACTTCCTATTTGATTTTGAATTTTCTTGCTTAGAATTTCAAATTTATCAAATGCCTCATTTTTAGTTTTCAAAAACTTTGTCCATGTATATCTAGAGTAATCATCTATTATGACTAAAGTGTAAAAATTTCCTCCATAACTTTGTATAGCCGACGGGCCAAACAAATCCATATGTAATAACTCTAGGCATCTAGATGTAGATACCATGTTTTTAGCCTTATGGCTACTATGTATTTGTTTCCCAATTTTGCAAGCATCACAAAAGTGTTGGTCATATTTCAACTTGGGTAGGTTCCTAACGAGTTCTTTGGAAGACAAGGATTGAATAAGCCTCATATTTGCATGACCTAAGCGTCGATGCCATAGAGTTGAGTTTTCGTCCAAGGAGGTAAGACATAACTTATCTTTAGGTGTTTTATCTAATTTCATAACATAGACATTATTCTTTAAAACACCTTTTCCTACGGTTATGCCATCTTTAAGTATTTTACTTCCATTTTCACTGAAAAGGACGTTATACTTTTTGCGGCATAATTGACTTATACTAAGTAGATTAAATCCTAAATTATCTACATGAGCAACATCATCAATAGATAGAGAGTCATGAGAGATTGTACCTTTTCCGATGATTTTACTTTTAAGCTTGCTACCGAATGTGACATTACCTCCGTCATACACTTGGTAGGATGAGAAAAGATTTTTGTTTCCCGTCATATGTCTTGAGCACCCACTATCTTTGATCCACTCATCAGGTTCAAGATCAACTTTCAAGCATACCTAATGTTCATAAAAGACTCAAGCATTTGGTCCCCAATATCTCATGGGTCCGTTTGGGTTAAGCATGACATTATCATGGTTTATGTACTGAAAAGGTGGACAATTGTTCCACGGCATATAATTAGGACCATGAAAGTTTCTAGACATGTTTTGGTTCCAATTATTTTGATAAGTGTGTTGTGAATTAACTATACTCTTTGGAAAGGGGTGTTTGGGAAAACTCATCTGAGGTCTTTGTTGATTCGTTTTAACTCTATATTCATTTCTAGCTTGACCTCTTCCTAAAGATACTGTTGGTTTGTGTTTATTATTGGTTATGCTACTGTTAGGTTTCTTAGTAACTTTAACAAACTCGGAACGGTCGACTTTGTGAACCTTCTGTTCAACTTCTGTACCCGCGGATCCCTTGGATATACCTGGCGGATCCAAATTTTTGGATCCGTCGGATCCGTGGGTGTCCAACTTGGTTGAATCAGTTTTATTCACAGTCTGTTCCTTATAATCACTTAAGGTTCCTAGTTTCATAAAGCCTAGTCCTGTTTTATCATGAGGTAGCTTTTGCATTTTCATTATTTCATCTGCACAACTTATGTTTTTATCAAACCTTTTAAACTTTGAATTTTGTTTGATTAAATCTTCCTGTGTGGTTCTTAAGGTTTCTAGTTCAAGTTTTAGTTCTTGACAAGACACACATGTTTCTTTACTAACTTTACCTTTTTCAATTCTTATTGCTTTTTCTTTAAGCCAATATATTTCATTTTCTAAAAGTGTTGTCTTTGTTTTCAAAAACTTGTTTTTGTTTATGATTTTTAAAGTGACATCACACAGTTTGTTATATTCTACTTCTAAGGTTTCATCATCTATAAAGGAGTATGAATCAGAATGTACCTCTTCTGTGTCATCGGCCATAAGTGCAATTTCGTTGTTCTTAGGCTCATCATCATCATCTCCTTCACTATCGCTCCAAGCTCCACTAACGAAGGCTCTTTGAGACTTGGTCTTTGGAGGCTTTGGACATTCTCCTATTAAGTGACTGGAGTCACTACACCTATAGCATTTCCTATCATCCTTACCTTTCTTATCGTCACGATCTTTCCGAGAGGATTTCTTTTCATCACGAGGTGGTTTTACAAACTTTCCTCGTCTCCTGAAGAATTTCTTGAAATCCCTCACAGCCATGGCATATTCTTCATCATCACTGTTTGAACAAGACTCATCATCACTTGACTCGACTTTGGCTTTCAAGGCAATAGACTTAATCTTCTCCTTTTTGCCTTTGACAATTTCCGAGTCTTTTTCCATAATCATTTCGTGAACTTTTAGGTTTCCTATGAGCTCATCCAGTGTCATGCTTGAGAGATCCTTAGATTCTTCAATAGCTGTCACCTTTGCTCTCCATTTCGGATGGAGTGCTCTTAGAAATTTCCTGACAAAATTCTTGCTAGAAAAAGATTCATCAAGTGCTTTAAGTGATGTAATTATAGTATTGAACTTAGCAAACGCACTATCAATGGTCTCATCTTCAAAGATAACAAATTGTTCGTATTGTTGGATAAGAAGATCAATTTTGTTATCTTTTACTTGTGAGTTTCCTTGATGTGTGATAATAAGAGATTGCCAAATATCCTTAGCCGTTTTACACATAAAAACTCTTTCATATTCTTTCTTAGGTAAGGCATTATAAAGCATCATTTTGGCTTCGTTATTTTTGGCAATTAGTTTCTTTTGCTCATCACTGTGACGAGTAAGAGAAGCTCCATCATCCCGACCACCCGAAATATTATTACAAATAGGCTTGTAATCACCATCAACTATAATATACCATAGATCTATATCCTTTGACTTTACATAAGTCTCAAAGCGATTTTTCCAATAAATAAAACAATTTGGTTCAAATAGAGGTGGTCTCTGCATAGATTGCCCTTCTTTAAAGTTTTCAAAATCCATGGATCGTTTTAAGTTTTAAAATACAATATATTTTAAAGATCTTAAGTAACGTAGCTCCTGATGCCAATTGTGGAAAACTAGAAGGGGGGTTGAATAGTTTTTACCGTTTTTAAAGTTTTATTTGCTTTGTTACTATATGTTAATTCAAAGGAAACAATCACAAATAAATAATCACACAATGTAAACAAAAGATAAAGAGAGGAAAGATCAAACCACACGACACAGTTGTTTATAGTGGTTCGGCTACAAGAACTCTATTCCTTGCCCTACTCCACTCCCCGAGTTTCCTACTCGAGAGTTTATCTTTCACTAAGAAACAAACTCCTTTCCTAGGCGGAGAAAACCTTTACACGTCGCTTACTTCCTTTTCCGGTACTAAGCTAAACACCGGGTTCTTTTCACAAGGTAGAACCAACCTGACGTCGCCTACTTACTTTACCGACACTAAGCTAGATGTCGAGTTCTTTACACGGGTACAACCACTCCCTACACTCTTTGTACTTTAAGGACTAAAGTACTAACCACACTCACTGATTACAAATGATAGATATGATGTGTGAAACAAACTATAAGATCACACAGTAATGCAACTAAAGGATTACGGTTCTGTAGATCCTTGAATGCTTGATCTCCTTTCTACAAAATGGAAGATCAAAGTGAAATGCAACTATGAATGATGTTAGTAAGATATGTACTGAATGAGTATATGTGTTTAAGCTATATGAGTGATGCCAAGATCAAATACCAAGCCTGCTATTTATAGGCAAGCAAGGAAAGGCTCCCACGGATCCGGCGGATCCTTCAAAAGGGATCCGTCCCTTATAACACTTGGATCCGTGGGATGTGACAGCTATGTAATAGTTGTCTCTTACCATATCTTAGTTGTATCTTACCATATCATCCAAGATCTTCAAATGTCAACTATGTTGCTTGCATATCTAACCAAGATATATCAAAGATATTGTATGTGATGCATACAATGATGTCATGGCATAGATTATGAATTAAAGTTTCCTTTTAAGGAAACAAGTTACTAAACTTGTAATTCTAAGTTAATATGTGAAGTGTAAAGTGTGTACTTAAGAGACTAAGCTAGTATTTATTATTTGCTAAAAGATATTCCTTATATTTGTCATTAACAAAACTAATGAAAGATCAAAGAATATAAATAACGTTTTTGGGACGCTATTTGTATTAACAAACTCATCCGAGGGCGATGGGTTTGACACAAATCCTTGATTTTGATTGTTTGGAAGATTTGGCCCTCGGTTGTTTTGAACAAAACCTTGATTGTTTTGAAAATTTCCCTGATTAAAATTTCCTTGATTCGGGGCTTGGTTGAAATTCCCTTGGTTTTGATAAACTTGATTGCCCCGATTTTGATTTTGATTATTTGGAACATTACGGTTTTGCACTTGCTGATTTTGATTTGGTGAGAAACCGGGTGGTCCGAGGAAATTGTTAGAACGGTAGCTGAGGAGGTTACGGTCTCCTTGAGGTTGGTAACCGTTACCACCTTGATTGAAATTTCCAGAAGCAGCATACACATTCTCTTGAGTGTAGCCACCGGAGGCTGGGCACTCGAAATATTGGTGAGGACCACCACATGTCTCACAACTATGGTTAACAACATTCACTTGATTGTTGTTGTTTTGAGTTGAAATCTGGTTTTGATGAATTCTCAAGATAGCCGTAGACAAATCATTCATTTGTTTAGAAAGAGCGGCTATCTCGGAAGTAGAAGAATCAGTGCTAGATCTTGTTGACTCATTCCTCTCGGCAGAGGAATCCCAGAAATTATGGTGGGTGGTCATATTTTCAATGAGATCATAGCACTCTTCGGGTCGACGTTTCATAAACGTACCACCGGCAGCAGCATTAATCGTATCACGATGTCGTAATGTCAAACCGTTATAGAAGGTATCTATAATAGTGACCAATAACATATTGTGGTTCGGACACCGATCAATCGATAACTTGTAGCGTTCCCATGCCTCAAACAATGATTCATCGGGAAGCTGACGGAAATTGCTAATCTCATTCCTTAATTTCGTCACCATCGACGGTGGGAAATATTTCGCCAAGAACTTCGTAACCATTTCGTTGAAACTACGAATAGAGTTCTTGGGAAGACGATCAAACCATGCGGTGGCATGATGCGTCAATGAATAAGGAAAGAGATATAGACGGAGGGCGTCATCGGAGACCCCATTTTGTTTCATACTTTGGGTGACGGTTATGAATTTGTCAAGATGCTTGTTCGCATCATCACCCGGCAAGCCATGGAATTGGCACGAGTTTTGGACTTGTTGAATCATATGATGCTTAAGTCCAAAATCGGCGGCTTGAATATTGACGGGGGCAATCGGGCCACCACGTCCGTGCATTGTGGGTTGGCACAGCTCCTCCATCGTTCGGAGATCGGGAGCTGGCATGTGATTATCACCTCCCACCGGCGGGGGTTGATTGTGTGGTTCATCGGCCATTTCTTCAACGTTTGAGAAATGAACACGGTGATTGTGACGAATAATCCTCTCGGGATTCGATAGCGGTGAAAGAAGAGGGTGAGAAGTAGAAGATCGGGTGTGCATACACCAAAAAAAAACAAAAATGAAAATCAAAAATCTTTTTGTATTTTTGGTTGGGAATTATTTTTGGCTTTTTAAATATATTGAAAAACAAAAGACTTTATTTTCTTTTTGGTAACCGTTACGTTAACCGTAACCGTTTCCTTTAAAACTACGCGCAGCGTGGCGGGAAGGCAAAGGTAGCTCCGAAGATGCTTAAAAACCCGCCTTCTTCAGCTCGACAATTTAATGTCAAACTTCCTTAAACCCCGTAATTAGGTTGTAGTAATAAAGTAATCCGATAACGATCAATTTCACGATTTGTTTTGTTGTAATTTGGAATGGTTTACAACCGCCCTCCTTCAACGGAAGACCGAGGATTTATTATTAATGGTGAAAACACTTTATGAAAAGTGTTTTTTAATTATTATATTTTTGTTTTTTTTTTTATTTTTAAAAAACAATTAACTTCCGAGGAAGGGTCTTCAAAACACGATTCTTATGGCGAAACTCCAACTCTTTTCAAGCCTTCCCCGGCAGCGGCGCCATTTTTTTTGATTAATTCGTTCTTTTTGTAGTACTATTTTTATTAGGGTAAAAGCAACGTATGCGTTTTCCCCGGGTCGTTTCCCAACGAAGGTCGAATATCGAGTCTTTGTTTCGGTGTCGAATACGTGTCGTGAATGTGTGAAAAAGAGTGATTGATTTGTGTTTTTATGCTACGAAAAATAAAATAATAAAAGTAAACAACTAATTAATCTAATGAACAATTAAATTAAACATGTAAATTTAAAAAACGAAAATTTGAAATTTAAAAACGTTACGCGACGAATTATAAAACGGAAATAAAAATGATTTTGTGAAATTTAAAACCTAAAAATATAAAAATAATTTTCCTATATTAAATTTGATAAAAGAAAATTTTTGGAAAAAGAAAAAATATTTTTTTTTTTTGACTTTTTAATAATTTTTATGAATTAAAACTATTTAAAACTAAATAGGTGATTTATGAAAATGTAATTTAGAAAAACTATTTTATAAAAGAAAATTAAGAAATAGTTTATAACAACTAAAGGTACTGAAAATGTATTTTCGGAAGTTTTATTTAAATCTAAAAAGTTTAAACACAAAGACAAGATAAAAGTCTAGGGACTAAAAGTTGCAAAAACTGAAACTTAATTAAACTAAATGAAAGACAAGGACTAAATTTGCCACAAATAAAACTGATTAATACGAATTGAACTAAACTACAAGGACCAGAATTGTCAAACTAAGAAACTTGTTTTATTTTCTAAAGCAGATAACAATACTGACAAGCTAATTTCAACAGCTTATAAAAAGCTCAAAGTTTAACCAATTTTAAAAATAAAAGCTGTTCCAGAAAGCTTATAAAGCAGAGATTACAAATTTCTAAAAAGCCCTATCACGAATGCTCGATTGCTAGCTCGATTTCGGCCTAGATCAGCAGTGAAAAACACAAGAGCTGCTGAACTATTTTTTGATAGCAGAAAAAATGAAAAGTGGCGCAAAGGTGCAATTCAACTTTAAAACTAAAACAATCCTTTCAAAACCTCTTTTAACTACTTTAAAAAGTGCCAAAATGTAAAGACCATTAAGCTTAGCTACTGAACACTTAAACCATAAATAGCTTATCTGTTATCATTCAACCTCTAAAAGCAGCTTTCAAACTTAACTCTAAACCTATAATAATATTGTTCTAAACCTCTAATACTAAATCACTTGCAACTAATAGAAAGTAAAAATAAACAACAAGAGCAGCTAATTCAAAAGCAGATTCTAACTTAAACTATAAACTATGACTAAACAAGCTTAACTAACATTAACTCTAACTAATAGAAATCAAAATAATAGCAGCAGTATTAACTATAACAGTTGAGGTTAATAAAATTAATGCTCACAAGTGATCCTGCTGTTATTAGAGATCTCAGAACTCAGGTTATCTACCTAATTCAACCCAGGCTTATAGCCAATGACATAACCCAATAACAGCTACTATCGAAACCCAATTTCCAGCTCTTCTTTCCACCATTCCACAGCTTATCACCAATCTTATCCGCTTATCAGCTGAATATAATATTTTTTTTTTTTTTTTTTTTTTTTTTTTTTTTTTTTTTTTTTTTTTTTTTTTTTTTATGAAACAATACTCAGAACAAAAACAATACTAAATAAAAATTTAATTCGAGAACAACTTATTAAACTGAAAATGAAAGTTTCATTAACCAAAACAAAAGTACAAAATTAAATTCGGATATTTAAAAATGAAATAAAATTACAAAGTAAATTTCGGATGTACTTAAAATTGATTTAAACCTAAATATTACAATAAACAATTAAACTAAAACATTAAAAAAAATAAAAATTACAATCCTCCTTGTTACAAAATTAAAAACCGACTGAAAAAATTTAATAAAACAATTAAAATTAAATCTTATCTATCTAAAAAAAACTCCCTTCGATCTGAGGTGATCCCCGCTATTTATAGGACTTGGCCGATCCTTCTCGAGAATCCACGTTGGCGATCCGTGTGCACTTGAGTCAATCTTCACCCTTGGATCTATCCTTGCATCTCCAAGCCTTCATTTTCCTCCGTACGATCAAAATGGCTACGTGTTCGGTCCAATCAATTGCTGCCACGCGTCATTCCTTCTGTCAGAGGCTTCTAGATGAACCAATCATTGTCTATTCTACCCTTAATTGCCGTAAATTCGTACGGTTAAAGGATTAGGGCTTGGGTGAATAGTAAATTTTCTGGGAAAGGGGGCGCGTGTTTTTTGTGAAAGAGATAAGAGTGGAGAGTGTTATTTTGTTTGACCGAATGTGAGTTTATTGGGTTTTATCTTTTGACCGGGTTATTGTTGGGTAAATGGGTTGCGGGTTGGGTAATATTGGGAAAAGTGGGGTGGACCGGTTAGTTTAAATGGTTGGGCTTGGGGGATGGTGTGGAAGTGGGCTTGAGTTTATTTCTTTGGGTTTGTTTTAATCCGGATTTTAGTAGTTAGGAAAAATAACGAGAACTTATTTTGTAATTTCAGAAATCTCAAGGACCATTGTTGCCACTAATCCAAAAATAAATCCAAGGGCTTAATTTGATAATTGCTAATAGACGGAGGACCTCGGTTGACTTTTTGACCATAATTTCTTCCCGGCATCGGCTAAAAATAACACTTCCATATCTCGTGCTCGGTTTCCCGGTTCTTTGCTTGATTTTGTCCTTTTCTTTGATATCCGTGCCTGCATATGTAAAAACACAAAAACACAATATATTTGGCATTTTGGTCGGGTTTTTGGTCTATTTGGGTCTGGTTTTGGTCTAGAAATGGTATGGTTTTAAGCACATACCAATATATATATATATATATATAATCTCTATATTTTATATTTATTTTATTTTGTATCTGTTTATATGTTTTCAACCTTATGTACCATGATATATGCTACATTGTACTTCACAGATTAAGATTTTCCTGTGTTATATGCGGCCTCTCATCATAATTGATGCCGCACATCTAAAAGGGACATACCAGGGAACAAATCTTGTCGCAGTTGCAATGGACGAAAACAATCAGATAGTACCGCTTGCCACCGGTGTTGCTCAGGGCGAGACTGGTGAATCATGGAGTTGGTTTATGACGAAACTCAAAGAATGCATAGGGAAAGTTCCTAATTTGGCCATCATATCTGACAGACATCACGGAATCATCCTGGCATGTAAAACTGTATTCCCGAATGCCTTTCACGGCTATTGTTGTCGTCATTTGATGTTAAATACAAAGATGCAGACAGATACACTGAAATGCTTATACTGGAAGACATGCAAAGCGTACACAACGGAGGATTTTGCAAAGCTAATGTCTGATATTCGTTCGGTAAGACGACAGGCTCACAAAAAACTTGTTGAAGCAGGCGTCGAGAAATGGTCAAGGGCACATTGCCCTGGGCAGAGGTACAATTATTTAACCTCAAACAGTGTCGAATCCATAAATGCTTTAACAAAGCTTGTGCGCCACTGCCCGATAACAACGCTGATGGAATGGTATAGAGGTCTTTTTCAGAGCTGGTATTACCACCGCCGAGCAAAATATGCAGGTAATAGATTGTTTTAATTTCAATACGTTTACTGAAGAATAATGAAATACTAGACACTAAACAAACTTTATTATTTATGGTTAGATGCCCCGGATGATGATCTTTCTGAATGGGCAACTGCAAAAGTGAATGGCAGAATGGCCAAAAGTGCAAACTAGAAGGTTTTGGGGATTGACAAGGACAGAGTGTATGAAGTACGGGACACAAAAAAAAGGCATATTGTTGATTTGGAACAGGGTGAATGCACTTGCCGACAATGGCAGCTTTCGGGATTACCATGCGGACATGTCTGTGCTGTTGGTAGATTTGCAGGGCTGACTAGTGTGAAGAAACTGGCTAAAGCTTGGTTTTATAATACAACACTTAAAGGCACATACGAAGACATGGTTTATCCTTTAAAAGACATGACGATGTGGGACACTCCAGACGACATCCAAGTTGTATCACCCCCTATTGTTTGCAATAGGCGACCAGGTAGACCCAAAAAAAGAAACAGAATTCCCTCTCAAGGCGAGGTGCCTACAATCATTACGTGCGGAAGGTGTGGAAGGCCAGAACATAACCGGCTAACGTGCAATGCAACAATTGTGATAGAAAAGGTTGAAATTTTATTTATTATGCCACAATTAAGTAGTTGTGATTATTGGGGCCCTAATGTTTATGTGTACCTGTATACAGAAAAGTCCAGCCGGTCCAAGGAAAAAGACCCGTGTGGTGGAGGGTTCATCTAATCAAAGTAACGGAACACAACCCGAGGCAAATTCAGAGTTTATGCACAGGGTGATGAATGCGGCCGAGGCACCCAACTCAAGTCAAGCACAGGAGCAGCCGAACTCATCCAATCCACACATTAATTCGCTGTCAGATTTCCCTACTCCAGACAAGTTTTTACAGTAAAGACCCCCAATGACATACCCTATATTTAAATGTATGCACTCACTTCCTAGTTGGTACCATGTTTTGTTTAACTAAGAATAACAAGTGTGGGTCGTTTGGTGTGTAATAAACATTAGTATTAAACTATGTTATGAAAGTTTTATGGAGGCAAACAATTAGCGGTTGTGTGTGTTTGTGGTAAATTAAATTGAAAATACAAGTAAATAAACGTACCAACCAGCAATCAATCAGATTGCAGTTCAACCATATTGGATCGCCCGTTAATGAAGGCCCTGACTGTATGTTTTTACTACTTGGAAAATGATATGGTTGCTTCATTCAAATTGATTCATTGTTTCAGTTCGTTTGTTTCTACCCTTAACTATGTTTCTTTCCAGCAGATCATCTTCAAACACCTTCGATTTACCTTTATCTGAACCATTTGGTTTCACTATTTGTATGCCAACCTCGTGTAACATTTTTTCTTAACCAGTTCCACTTCCTCCTATATATGTACCATTTTCATTGACATCCAACCAACCATTTTCATTGTACTTGAACGGAGTTGAACTACACCAACACTGGCCAGTGCCCTCCTCTTGCCAAACCATGTTGTTAAAATAATACTTTGATAAAGGCTGTTGCTTGTGAGCAATAAACAGGTCCATGGAACCATTGTTCAAAGCATGACTGGAAAATCTACGAACATCTGTATCAATGTGTAGCAAAGTTAAAGCATTTGCAAGTGACATGTTGGGTTTACAATAAAACAAAGCCCATTTATCACCACCAATGTCATTTATAAGACTATTAAGTGCCCTAGTAAAAACACCCCTGTCAGAGGTCAAACACCAAACGTTCCCAACACACCCATCAACATAACGAAGTGGATCGAGAGCAAATTCCACATATTTGTGTACTTTGAACTCAACTTTCATCCAGAAACTTAATTAAACATGAGTATAGTTTATAGTTACAAACTAAAAGCAATTATGTAGCTTTTTGGCACCCATAATTAACAAACTAAGTACGTTGCACAAAATAAAAAAAAAAAAAAAAAAACAAAAATAATCAAATAATAAAAATCTTCTTTATTCACTGTAACATCATATTTATATGAACAAAAAAAGGAATAATATAGTTATGGGAAAGTACAACAAACCTAGAATACGTGATATAAAGATGAAAAGGACAACAATTTTATTATTTTGGATTCGTGTGGTGACAATGCCCTAGGGTTTGATCTGCTTTTTGGGGATATTGTGTTTGTTGGGAACAAAAAGGATATGTGGGGTTACAGTGTTTCCCGTGCAAATTACACGTTTGGTCCTCAGACGTGCAATTTTATACGGAGTAATAAACTTTTGACTTAATTTCTAAAATGGTCCCTGTATTTTATGTTGTAAAAGTCTTTGTCTGTTTACAGCATGTACATTGTCCCTTTACCAAATTTGGTACATTGTAATTTGACTTCTAAAAGTCAAATAACAGAATTATGGTTTAAACCAACTTTCGCAAAATATTCACAAAGTTATGGTCTAAAAGTCTGCACATTTTGCACATATTACACAGTTATTGTCTGTTAGTTAAATTACACAGTTATGGGTTAAACCATAAATAAGTCAAATTGCACAGTCAAGGACCAATTTCCATTCACTCCCATTTAACAGAATGTGCAAAAAAATTTAGGTACATGAAACAGTTTACCAACCTTTTTATTGAATGACTATCTTCAATAAAAAGGTCTTTAAATTCGCTTAAGCATACACACGACCTACTCAAGAAACCTGTATTATTCACCCAAACTCTTACACAAGTAAAACCAGGTTTCACACTTGGTTATAATATGGTCATAGGTCAGTGGACTAAACCCGTTATGTGCCCCAAGAATGGGTACTAAAAGTGTTCAACCCGTTCGAGTATAGGGTCCCTTTTTTTCAAATTAACTCTAAAGTTTTTATAAGTCTTATTTTAGTAAAAAAAATTGGATTTATACAAAAATAAAATAAGGCCTCACACGTGCAAATATTTTAGTCCTTTATATAAACACCCCCGCTCCCAACTGCTTTCCCTTATTTCCCAATTGTTTTAAATCTTGAAACCCTAAAGTATGAGTTCGCGAAATAGAGCGACAACCCGAGTAATTGATGGTAAAATTGAATACTTTTGTAGGTGTGCTATTCGACTCATAGTTAAGACTTCAACAACAAGGACAAATCCGGGTAAACGATTTGTAAAATGCTCAGTTTGTGAAGTGTATGACTTTTTAGATGGTGATCTTCCAAGTGAATACTATAAAGATTTGGTGTATGGATTCTTACAAAACGCCAAACGATTGAACAAGACTGTGGACTACCAGCAGGTGATTGATGCTCTTGCTTTGGACAAGTCAATAATGGAAGAAGAGTTGAATGATATAAAGGCAAAGTTGAAGCTGTATGAGCGATTGTTTTTCATTTTGATAGGATCTTTTGCAGTTGTTTGTGTTGGGTTTGGGATGATAATAGGAAAATAATGTAGTGGCGTAGATTAGATGTAGTCCATGGAATGAAATGAAGTTGTATCTTTTGTTAGTAAATACGAGTAATATGTTTCCTCTTGCAAATCTAGTGTTTTATATAAATAAAAATAGATTGATTCGTCATACAAGGCATTCGCATGTTCTGCTTCATGGTTAATCGGATTAAAATGGTTACAATTATCCTTTCTTAGATACTGACATTTTTTTATTTATTTATTTATTTATTTTTTTTTTTTTTATAGGTTTGTATGTTTGGTAGTACTAAAACACCCGCCAAAATAATCGGTTGCCCTAGCATTTCTTCTGTTTTATGGGGTGGTCAAACAAGTAGCAAGAAAATATGATCAACAAAAAATATAACGATGTATCCAAAAAGGGTATGGCATGGCATTTAACCTTTTTTCTTAATTTAATTACAATCTTGTTGTTTTCAACTTTTCATTACAACAACCCTAGATTGCAACTTTCTATCATTAAGGAACCAACTTATTGTTTCTCCAATACCTCCACTCTTCCGCTGCTTGCATAGAGCTTTATGATACATCAACCTTTTTCGCCTCCGCAAATATGAAGTTCGTGATCCAAACTTGAACTTCCTTGAGTATTTCTTTTTCCCAACACGTCGACCGGTCGTAGGATGCACACTAGTCCCACCTTCTTCATGAACTGCTGACCCACCCACATCCAGCACAACCTCGTCTTCAAAACAGTGATCATTAGAAAGACTTGGCAGTTTTGAACCATTGTAACTGAGTACAGCATTTTGCCACTCATAAGGCGGCGAGCAAGACCACCCAACGTCAATGGCAGGAACATCGAGACCAACAACACCTGGCATGCAATCTTCTTCAAAAAAATAAAGCCCGTCAACGATAGAGTCACTATGCAAAAAGTCTTTAAAAATATTTCTACATTTAAAATTAGTTCCTTTGATTCTCCGTTCTGAAGGAGGTGTTCTTAGAGGAGGTGAACGACCTTCTTCCTCCTCCCATGCCTCCAGAGCAGCAGCCGATTTAGATGTAGCAACTACCATTGCTTCCGTATGTTTTTTAAACTTTAACAAAATTTCCTCATCATAAAAATCATAAGTAAGATTTTTATAATAGAAACCTGCTAGGTTTTGTGGTGCATGGACAACATACAAATGGAGCAAACCATAACACTCAGCCGTGTCATACATCTTTCGCATATGACATTCAGCTTCAATCAAATGCAAGCCTTCTGCTAGAGAATTTCTTGGACAACAAAAATACAAAAAACGAATTTCTTGATCTAGTTGAAAGGTTAACAAGTCAAGCAACTGATCCAATTTCATCCTGTTCGACTTGCATACCTTCAATGTCATTGTTTTTCCATATTCATACTTTAAGCCTGAATATTCTAAGAAAACACCATCATAGTTAATCTCAAGGACTATATGTGTAGTAGTGATGACGTGTGACCTGTACACAAGAAACATAAATTTATTCAAAATAAATAAAAGTTAGCAACTAGGCATATGATTACATTACACAGTTAAGACATACATGCATACCTTTGTTTGATGTCCGCCGAATCAGCATGGGGGTTTGCAGGGACTTTCTTTGGAGGAGTTTGATGAGGGTCCATGATGATTTAACAAGTAATAATGTAAGTGGGACTTAATGAAGTGGTAAGTTAGTCGAACATATATATATATATATATATATATATATATATATATATATATATATATATATATATATATATATATATATATATATAAGAAATGCTATCCATTTGGTTGAATAGGAACAAGTGAGAAAGAGTGAATTAGTTTGTAATAATGTAAAGTAAAATATATTATAGAGGTATTAAGGGTTGTATGTATTAGTAAATTGAAGACTTTGTTTTAGTGTTTTTGTATCATTGTATTAACACAAAATTATATGTACCCATGTTGGTTAACTTGCCAAAGTTTACGGTCATATAATGTTGTAAACTAATTTTACAAGCTAATTCACTACAAAAAAACTAGTTGAATTATCCAGATTTTAAAGGCCCAATGGCCACGTTTAAGAAGGTGTAAAATTATTGAGTCCACACTTTCTCACGTTTTAAAGGCCAAATGGCCAAATGGGTGTCACAAAATATTTTTACACATATAAGTGTGGAGATATTATCCAAATTTATATGTTTAAAAGTGTGGAAATATTTTTTGAATGTCCACAACTAAAAGTGTGGAAAAAATGCGAATAAGGTTTATAATAAAAAGTGAGGAAACATTTGCTACACATATTAGTGTAGCTTTATTATAATTTTACACACTTATATATGTGGTTTATTTTTTAAATATTTGTGACACTTATAAATGTAGCGAAATTATTATCCACATAAAAAAATAAATCCACGGTTGACCATACCGTGGCAAAATAAGTGTGAAGAATAGCACTATTTTTTTGGGGAGTAAATTATATTGATAACTAAAGGTTGAGAATACAACAAGGACACATAAGATGAACAAAAATAAACAAACTAATTGAACATAGGGTAATATCTATGCTTGTAATAAAACCGAACCATCTTTTCACGATACGCTAACGCAACGTCAACGGGGTCATCAACATCCAACGATAGACCATGTGACAAACAATATAGAAATATACACACCCACACACCACAATCACCAAAGATACCCCCTTGCTTTGGAACTTTCTCCTCAAGCCTAAACGTGATGTTATATTCGCTCGGACGCATTCCATTCTTATCGAAAACTTTGGCACGTTCTAGAACCCGTGGAAGTCGAGCCTGTATAATAGGATAAAATGTAAGTATACATAGACGGGAGATCTTAAGGTACACTTTGTAAGTAATGCTATTAAATGTGATCCATTTACCAGCAAGGTTTGTCCATAAACAGTTTAATTGTTTATTTTTTTGGTGATAGTTAGTTCAGATTATTTGTTAAGCTATTTAAGGTTTAGTGTTCCTTACTTCATATGCACTGTTGTACCATTTGATTAGTTAACAAACTGATTGTTACATAAACTTGTTTAATTTCATTACAAGATGAAAAACTAGTACACCCAACACTGGAGGTACACGGATGATAAACACAAAACACAAAACACAAAGCACAAGAGACTATAGCGTGACAGGAATAAAGAGCAAGCACATAGCAGGCCAGGGATGGAGGTTCAACAGTTATTGCGCATCTTTGCCAGAAATGAGATTGTATTGAGAACTTTGATTTGAGTTTCACTGATGAGTATCATCAGTGTCCTACTCTTCTCAAGGTCCTCATCTTGAATTTGAAGTAGCAAATCTAAACACTTAGTTGCGAGACTGGACCCAACAACAGTTTGCAGCTGTTTGATCTGGTCACCCCTTTCCTTGCAACGGCGTGTGAGCTCTACCACCTCCAGCTGAAGTGAGTTTATGAGCTTAAAGTCACGCTCAATATTAGTTTTAACCAAACTGGTCAGCAGATCCTTCAAAAGGTTTTGTTGATCCATAGATATTCGAAGTGAAAGCTTGTGTGTGTGTAAAGGTGAGTAGGGTTCTAAATATGGTATGAAATTGCACTATTATATGGATCGTTTAATATTTAAAAGTGGGGTGACCCTTACATTTGAATTTAGTCAACGGTAATAAATTAGGTTTGTTAATTGGTGAATAGTTGGGTCATGTCAATATATTGTTTAATATATAAGCCCGATATTGTTAAACCGGAATTCTGCTGCTATTAAATGACTGTGGACAGTGTCATACAGTGGTCACTTCCTGTCCACTAATTTTCAACGCAACGATAATTCAAATTGGGCAACTTTTATCAAAGATGGCCAAAATAAGCCAAATGTTATTAATGTGGATTAGACAAATGAAAATTAAGCCAAATATAATTAGGGCGGATAAGACAAATGTCATGATTGTGGCCAGAGAGCGTCATAAACTGCCCCCTTACTGTACACTAATTTTCAACGTAACCAAATTTCAAATTGGGCAACTTTTCATCAAAGCTGGGCAGAATAAGCCAAATGTTATTAATGCGGATTAGACAAATGAAAAGTAAGCCAAATATTATTAGGGCGGATTAGAGAAATGTAATGATTGTGGCAAGAGACTGTCATAAACTGATGCCTTCATGTCCACTAATTTACAACGCAACCCAATTCAACTTGGGCAACTTGTTGTCAAATTTAGCGAAAATAAGCCAAATGTTATAAACGGATATTAGATAAAAGTAAATTAAACCAAATATTAATAATGCGGATAAGATAAATGAAATGATTGTGGACAATGAAGTTCATATACGGCTCCCTTCCACTACAAGTACTACTTTGGAACTTTTTTTAAAAATTGGGCAATTGGGTTGAAACATAGCCCAACTAGACACATGGAATTTTACTTTGAGGTAGTTGTATGTGACCTACGTATGGTATTCAAAAAAATTATACTAGTCGCTAATTGTATTTTAAAATTCGTCAACAAGGTTGAAACATTTCCCCAATAGACATATGTTGTTTTTACTTTTAGATACTTGTATATGACCTTGATATGGTATTCAAAACACAATGTCGTATGTTTCTCTTCCTAAAATAACAAACATACAAAAAATACGCCATGACCAGCAGTAACAAACACTGCCAGCAGAAACTAAACAATGCTACCAGCAGGAACAATGATCGGCAGAAACCAACACTGCCAGCAGGAATGAAAGTACACTAACAGCAGCAATGAAAATAAACATTATTCTAATAATTCCTAACAAACTGTTGAGATACTTGTATTTTAAAATTGGTCAACAAGGTTGAAACATTTCCCCAATAGACATATGTTTTTTTTACTTTGAGATACTTGTATGTGACCTAGATATGGTATTCAAAAATATTAATATTCGCTAATTGAATATAGAAACAACGTACAGTTAAATGATTTAAGTTAATGGGTAAAGAATTTGGAGGGTCAGCATAAATTGAATAATGTTTGGGTCAGGATGGTTTAATGTGGAGAGTGCTGACGTTGACTTGTATATGGATAGTGGAGGCAACGCATATGAGTTGGATATGGAGAGGTAATGAGGTTGTGCCTGAAAAGGTGAACAAGGGAGCAGCTAGTAGAAATACTTAAAACTTTACGTGTTGCGCATGCTCAAGATGGTTCTGCTGTTGAAGATGTTGCAAAAGTTGCTAAGACTGATTCTACTGCTGAGAATCATGTTGATTCTGCTGCTGAGAATCAACTTGATTCTACTGCTGACATATTGGATGATGCTAACAGTCTGGCACATGCAATACTACAACTGAAGTATACCAACTCATCAACACCAAAACATTGGATGATGCTGATGTTAGAGTGGGACAAGAATCACAACCACAAGCAAAAAAATTAAGGTATTAATAAAAATTTTAGCAACACGGACCTGTAAGCACTTCCTAACGCGGATATACCAGTCACGGGTGTCATAGTCATATGTGTCGCCGCTATCATAGAATGTCACCACTCCTGATCGTATATGAAACTGGGCAAGACACCAGTGTTTGTCCGTTTGGTTGATCGGAATAAAAACCTACAATATACAGGGTTTCTGATGAATCCTTATAGTAGGCGACATATCAATAATTACGTATACTATCTTTAAACGGCCAAAAGACCAGACTTTTAGTAAAAAATGGTCATATACAACAACTTGACTCATCATGTAACTTTAACCGCCCACACATAAATGTAGTACCTGATCCACATCGCTCCATGGACAGGGATACCTCTGCCCATCTGCGTAAAAAGATGGTGTGCCGTTTTGAAGAAGAAGCTGAAAAAAGTAACAGCTAACCATCGCCCAGTTTGCATTATTAGGTCTTACATGCCACATGTAGTCAACCCACAAGTCTATGTGCTGCAAATAAGTGTTTTAAGAAAGGGTGAGAGGTAACCTTATTTATGAATTAGAGTATGCATGTACGCTCACCTGCTCAGTTAGCCAATCTTTTCTACCAGGGTCTAAGCAAACTAAGCGTAGCCAGAAATTTCGATCAACGGTGTGGTCTTCGGACCATGGAAATTTACACTGGTGAGTGTACCCCGGTTGACCAAGAAATACTTCAATATCATCGGTGAGCCAGACATTTTCCACGGTATGGAACCATCGAGATAGATCCTACAAACGTGGGTAAATTTATAACATATAATGTAAAAGAGGTAACAAAAGAAAATGTAAACCAACTTTAGATCATGGCAATACCTCAACCCAAGGTTGAACTCTTGTCAGCAATTCAGCGGTACGTGGGTTATTAACGTCAGGGCCGTGTTTCTTAATGCTAACTATAACCTTTTCCGCATTTTCTGATTCCGAATCAGGTTCCAAATAATTTCGCCTCTTGCTCGGTGGTAACCGAGCCAAATATCTTTGATAGTGTTTCGAATTCAGAAACGATATTCTGCGTTTCTTCTTCTCCTCCTCCATCTTCAACATGTTTTCTTCTTCCAAGCGCAACCTCTTAGCCGCTTCCTGTCTTTTCATATTATCTTCTGCCATCATCTTCTCTTCTTCTAACTGCAACCTCTCTTCCTCTGCCAACGCCCATCTCAATTCCTCTTGAATAAGATACTCCTGCAACAGGATATTGTGGATTACATATGCCGCACAAATAATATTACGCTATAAATCGGGTATACGGATAATTTGGAATAACGTATTCTACCTGAGCTAGTTCTTCGTCAGAATCAGGCAAGGCAATCAATTTCAGGTAAATTTTGTTAAGTGAATGGCAAAATTCAGAACTCGTGTTAGGAAAATGTGACTCAATATCCAGTTTCTCCTGTCAAATCATTATATTTTTTGTAAAAAAGTACAGGGTGGATGTCAAAGTAGGTACTCATATTTTTTTTGAAATGTACCTGCAGTCCGCCAGGTCTCTCACGAGCAAGAACCTGTAATATTATAACATGTATTATAAACCCGTATATACAGAGTGCATACTATTGACATAGTAAGCTGAATAAAACGCAACCTCAATAATAATCTCAAGTTTCAATACTTGGCCATTAAGCTCAGCAAGGACACGGTCCTTAAGCCTCTTGGTTGGTGAACTATTACCAGCCCTACGTTGAGTGGAATTTACTTTCAACGACTCACTGACCCGTTTGCGTGCCTTTGACAACCTGTTAAGATAAGCATCGAAGAGGGTGTAATTGGATGTGGCTGCAGCCCTGGGAACGTAGTTTTGGAAGAATTCTTGGCTCTGTATCCACCATGAAGACTCGTACTCAGGTGTATTTGGCTTGAGATCTAAACGTGTATTCGACTCCTACAAATAAACGGGGACAAATAAAATATGTAACCTTACAACTGTTTGAACGACAATTATATCTCACAAGTAACTTTGTGCGCCTAATGTTGACTTTTGAAGATAGTGCAGCTTCAAGTTCATTAGATACTAAATACAACTATTGATTGTGATTATTGTCAGATACTCTTGGTTGCGTTAACCCCATTGTCAAATCTACTTCATTTGCAAGCAACTCTTTGTGATTGATTTTTCAAGGGATTATATAGCCTTAAGGGGAGGTTAATAGAATTAAATGTTGGGTTGGTTTAGAGTTAATTGGGGATTTGACGTTAGTCACAAATCATTCATTGCTGCCGATTGACCATCACATTGCTGCCGGTTGACTTAACGTTGCTGCTGGTAGTGTTTTTTAGTCAAAGGTACTCTGGTTGACTTCATTGCTGCGGACGTTTAAGAATTTGGGGGATTAATTTTGGGAATAAATTAAATTCAAATTAGTCAAAGTTTACGCGAGAAATTTAGAATTTAGAGCTGCTAAATTTGGAAACCGTATTCACGAACTAAATATTAAATTCCTCTCCCAAAATAACCGCAGTCTCTCAAATCAATTGCACATCTCATTCCTTCTTATTTGCACATCTCAATCCCTGATTCAACACTATGGCAACCCTTGAATACAAAGAAGATCACAACAAAGTTGGATTTCCTAAGAATTGGCTAGCCCACATGCATATGGCTTGTGGTAAAGGCAGTTTGAAAACCATATTTGGTACTCAATTCACCAAGGTTATGCTGTAACCAAGAATTGGCTAGTCCTGAGCAAACGGCTACAGGTAAAGACAAGTCAAATCCGTTTATAGTTGATGATTTACTAAAAATCATATGGTTATCAATGTACCATGGTCTTACACACAAAAACATTGGCTACTCCAGTAGTGATGGCTATTGGTAAAGAGACATCAAATCCATTAATTTTCAATGATTCACCTCTCACAGGAGATAACACACCTGGAAGTGATGAGAATAGTATGAAACTTAAGTGATTTGATGTACACATTGTCATAGTAGCAGTCAAGATCAAGAGAATTACATGGTAAGCAGCTTAATTGGAGATGATTATATCCTGTTGCTGCTGTTATATAGAGGTTGCTGCTGGAAATGTTTGCTTTAAAGATGTTGCTGCTGGTTACTTACTGTTGCTGCTGCTCAAGTGCAATCCTGCTGGTAGCTTTGGTGTGTTCCTGCTGGCAGTGTTTATTGCTGCTGGTCGTTGCTTATTTTTTAGTCGTATTACATTTATTCTAGTTACACTTATTCTAGGATCATAGTTCATTAGTCATTGTCTTCTTCACATTCTTATATTTAGTTTCCGCATAAATATAAGTTTGTCATACAGAGATTTTTATTGGCTCAAAGATCAATCAAGGCCTCGATCCTACAAGTTGGAAAGAAAAAGACAATGCAAACTCAGGAGGAGGAAAGAGAAATGTATACTCCTGAAGAGAGACAGGATGCCATACATGATTTGGTTGTGCAACTTAGAAAGAAGCATAAGGGATAGTACAAAAATAACAGGCTCCTACCTATGTGTGTTCATTGCTCTCCTTAAGATTATTCATTATATTCGGCGTAGTGATTAATTTTGTTTCAATTCAAGAAAAAAAAAAGATCATTGCTCAACAGGGATTCAACAATTTATTTTACGTAAATACAAATAGAAAAAAATAGTGACCTCTGAAAAAAGGTAGGAACGGTCGCTTCTTTTGAATGGTGACTTCATAGACCATGCAATAGCTCTTGGAATCACATTAGGGTCTTTACTCCACCAACGTTCAGATCTTTCAAAAGACTCGAGTATCCAAATCTAAACAAATTGTAAAACACAAACATATCAATCAGTCCATCAAAATGTTCGGCTGAAAAATATTTATTAATAAAAATAAATACAAACCTGGAAAGCAAATACAAATCCAGACAAAGTATAGGTCGGAACAGATTTTGGGTTTTTCTTCAATACTTAAAGGTGGTTATCCGTGTGCTTATCCATTACATTATGAAGTTGGTCATATAAATGGGTCCAAATATGTTCACCCCACGGAAATGCATTCCAAGCTTCTAGGTTTTCAACCAACCTCATCAATGTGTCATCAACTTGGGATGTCAATAAACGACCCATAAAGATCACCTCTAAGACTAACAAAAGAGATATCCGTATTGCGTCTTCATCACATAGCTTGCGAAACTGCTCTTCATCCTCGATGACACCAATAAGGTCTAAGTTGGTTACAATCAAACCTCGCTTGTCAGGAAACACCCTATCACGAAATTTGAGAGCACCAGAAGTGTATAACTCAAAGCTCACACTTCCAAACCGCAACCCCGTCATTAGACAAAACTCAGGACGACCAAAATGCAGAGTATGTCCATCTAGGTAATAGATAAAGGGCATATCATAATGAGACTCGTCCACTCTTCTTTGTTTCCGTACCATATAGTCAATGAGGTGTGTTTCATGTTCAAAGTATAACAAATCCAACCATTTTCCAAAGCAGGTACTCCTAAACAAGTTCCGTCGTTTTGCGTCTAATTTCTGATTTATCAACCAAAAGTAGTTGAGTTTGCTACTAATGATTAGTTTAGCTTCATAGTCCTAAAAGGAAAAAATATGTTAACTCAGAACATACAATTCATAACAAAATAAGTTTGAACACATGTATACAGCCAGCGTAAACACTATCATACACAGTTCAGATGATTACAACTTAACTACAACCACTTAGTGTTGGACCATAAGAATAGGGTGTTTTGCTTATGACCTTATTTGAATCAGGCATGGCGTATCAGATACAACCCAAAATCGTGGCTTATCAAATACATCCCAAAACAAAAATCAAATCATAATCCACATAAATGCATAAACAAACAAACAACACTATATTATACCAGATAAACAAAAATCAATAACGATACAAAACAAATGTAATAAAGATTCGTAATACGCCGTACATACCATATTATACCACATTTTTTCTAATCAAACAAACAATCGACGGTGTTAAATGATTTTATTGTAACACTGTTCAATGAACAGTTACTCTGTTTTCAGATGACAATCAGGGAAAATAATGGTAGTAGATTGGAGATTGAAATAATAGTGTAACAAGATAAACAAGCGAGAACATAAACCGAGTTTATTTCTTTTTTACCGTGACTGTGAAACGAGATGGAGGGAAGAAGTGTATAGAGGAGATGCTGTTTGTTTTTAAATTTTTATTTTCGAATACGGTATGAACAGTAATGAAAGCAGTGAACAGTGTACAATTTTTGAAATGACCAAAAAACCATCTGTAAAGTATACGGTTGCCCAACAAATATAAGTTGCCCAAAATACAATACTGTACAATACGTGATTATACGAGTTGCCCTGGGCTAAGGGGGGAATTTTTTGAGATCGGGATAGATACTCTTAGCACTTGGGCAATCGGGCTATTTTAGTAATTATCCCTTTATCTTTTTAT